>CAUYQU010069561.1:0-19505 GCA_963574635.1 Cheracebus regulus
GTGTGGCTCCTTCGCCAGGAATCTCCCAGTCTGTGGGCATCAAAAATTCGTCTGCAACTGCGGCATCCACTCACTCTCTGTGCTTTCACTGGGAGCTACAATCCCGAGCTGCTGCTATGCGGCCATCTTGGATCTCTCTCCAATTTTTGTGTTTTTAATAGAGATGGGGTTTCACCTTGTTGGCCAGGTTGGTCTCAAACTCCTGACCTTGCCATCTGCTCACTTTGGCCTCCCACAGTGCTGGGATGACAGACGTGAGCCCCAACCCGGCCTTCTGTCTCTGTTTCTACCAACACTCTGATCCCAACCACTAAGTAATGTCTAAGAAGTTCCAGACTTTCTCTCCATTTCTTCTTCTGAGCCCTTAGCAGGATCACTCTTAGCACTCTGTTTACAGCAGTACAGACTTTTCCAGCGTTCACTTCAGAACTGTTCCAGCATCTATTCATTACCCAGTTCCAAAGCCACGTTTTCAGGTATTTATTATAGCAGTAGCCCACTTCTTGATACCAGTTTTCTTAGTCTGTATTATGTCACCATCACAGAATAGTACACACTGAATCATTTATAAAGAAAAGATTTGTTTTTTAGAATTCTGGAGGCTGGGAAGTCCAAGGTCAAGGGGCCCGCATCTGGCAAAGGCCTTACTGTAGCATCCCATGGCAGAAGTGGAGGGGCAAGAAAGTGTGCACATGCTTGAGAAAGTGGCTGAACAGGCCCTTCTGTCAAGAACCCACTCCTGATATGATGCCATTCGCTCACTCACCTGGGCAAACCCCTGTGACCCAACCGCCTCGTAACGGCCCCCAGTCAATGCTGATGCACTGGGGATTAAGTTTTCAACACATGAACTTTGGGGATGCTTTCCAGCCTTAGCACAGGCTACGTACCCTTAACGCATGCAGACGGACTCTCATTCCAGCCGTAGCACAGGCCACACACCCTTAACGCGTTGCAGACGGACTCTCATTCCAGCCCTAGCACAGGCCACGCACCCTTAACGCACTGCAGATGGACTCTTCATTCCAGCCATAGCACAGGCCACGTGACCCTTAACGCACTGCAGATGGACTCTTTGTTCCAGCCCTAGCAGAGGCCACGCACCCTTAACACATTGCAGATGGACTCTCATTCCAGCCCTAGCACAGGCCACGCACCCTTAACACATTGCAGGCGGACTCTTTATTCCAGCCATGCCACACACATCTGCCTGTCAAGCCCAAAATCCTCCTGTCTTCCCTCATTCAGTCAGAGCATCCTGTCCCTTGCTTTTCAATCTCAACCCCAGGAGTAGTGCACCCACACACAGTCCATCAGTGAGTCCTGTGCATTATACCTTTGTACAAACCCTGAATCCCTCCACGTCTTCCCATCACCATTGCCTGCTTCATCTACACCTCCACTGGCCCATGTGGACAGCTACAGCAGCTTTGTCACAGGTCTTTCCCTCCTGCCTCTTCACAGCCCCTTCACCACAGAGCAGCCAGGACAGTCTTTCATACGAGTAAACTGTCCTTCCATCCCTTTTGTAAAACCTTCAGTGCCTTCTCATTTGCACTTAGACCAGAGGCCCTCCATGCTCTGGCTGCTGCTTACCTCTCCAAATTGTTTCTAGACACTTCCCACTGCAATTTTACACTACCACCTGCTGTCTTCCTTTTTGGACCAGAATACTGAGGTCTTTTCTCTTTCAGGGTCTTTGCATTTGCTGTTTTCTCTACTGAAAATCCTCTTATTCCAAATCGACAAATTCTGACACCACCTTGTCCTGCAGGTCCTGGTTCATGTGCCCTTTTTCAGGAGACCTTCCATGACCACCATCTCCCTTATTCTCATCACCTGTCACACTTGGGAATTTTCTTGTTTCTTTGTTTTGTTGTTTTTTCAGGATCTCCTCCCCCTTACTTTTCAAAGTCAGTTCGTTCCTTGAGGACAGAGAGAGACACCATAATGCCTTATCTACCATTGGATTCCCAGTGGTTGGAGTTATGCCTGGTGTGTGGGAGGCATTCAGTAAATACTCACTGAATGACTGAAGAGTGAATTAAGGAGATGCTGACTCGTGCCTTGTACTGTAACTGCTTTAGCTACAGGTAGTCTTTAGTCATGGGACAGTCAGGTACATGTGGTCTACATATATGTGGCCTGTTGGCTCTCTCACAACTGCATTCATGCTGCTTCCTCCCCTGGCAGAAGCTGCAGCGAGGTTGTAAGACTTTTATTGTGTAGCATGCATCTTTGTAGGTTTTTATTTCAGTGGAAATACTGGGCTCACCGTTAGCTTTCTGTTTGTTTTTTGAGACAGGGTCTTGCTTAGTCACCAGGCAGGAGTGCAGTGGCATGATCTCAGTTCACTGCAGCCTTGACCTCCCAGGCTCAAGTAATCTTCCCGCGTCAGCATCCTGAGTAGCTGGCACTACAGGCATGCGCCACCATGCCTGGCTTTTTTTTTTTTTTCTTTTTATTTGGCAGAGACCGAGTCTCTCCATGTTGCCCAGGCTAGTCTTGAACTCCTGGATTCAAGTCATCCTCCATTATCAGCCTCTGAAGTGCTGGGATTATAGGTGTGAGCCACTGTTAGCTTTAAATGTTCCTTTCCAACTCCGTTGCATTGGTTTTCAAATGGGGTACTATAAATGTCTTTTAGATTTGTTGCAGTTCTGGAGTCTCCATTCACTGTCCAGGTGTTTTTAATGCACAGTGTTTTGGAACTTCCAAGTCCAGAGCTTCCCCTCACCTCAATTTAGAGCTGTCTCTTCCCTCTGTATGAGACTTTGAAGGTAACTTCACATGTGTGCTTGCACACACCCACAGCCACACACAGAGATATACACATCCTATTGTTGTCAATAACATGTACAGTAGTCACTGAGATAGAGGGGAATCATTTGGTTTTAAATTAAAACTTTGTGAGGTATATTGGTAGGAGTTCTGATTGTTTGCCTATATTCGGGAAACACAATGTTGGCATAAGTACAATGAATCAAGAGAGCTTTATGCAAATTTTCTTTTGTACCTGGAATTGATTACGGTTCAGCTGTCTCAAGTGGGTTTTTGTTTTTCATGTATTTCTCTTACTCTAGGCACTTGAAGAGGCTCAGAAAGCAATCCAGCAACTCTTTGGCAAAATCAAAGATATCAAAGACAAAGCTGAAAAATCAGAGCAAATGGTGAGTTCTGGTTTCTTCCTAACTTTTTTTGCAACAAAGAGAGAAATGAGCTTCTCATCCAGGCATTCTAATAATGGGCTTTTCTCCCACCTCAGAGGGAAGTGAGCTTGTCATCCAGGCATTCTAATAATGGGCTTTTTCTCCCACTCCTGCAGCCATAGTCATCTGCATCTCTGAAGCAAGCCCCTGTCAATGCGTTCAGATCAATTCAAGGGGAGCTGCTTGCTGGACAGCAGTGACTCACCATCTCTGCTGCCCTGCCTTGGCAGCCCTGGTTTTAAATAGGCACTATTTTGGTTTTTTCTCTCCTTTCTCAGAAATAATTTCCTAGTCATTGTGGATTCCTTTCTCTCTCTCTTATAAATTTTCAAGCTATCCCTCTGAAGTGGATTCCTTTCTCTATCATTTATTTGTATCATGCATTTCTCAGTCAAGGTATACAGTGTACTGCTTGGTGCCACACAGAGAATGTGGTCCCAGATCTGGGAGGAGGGATGTCTTCTGTGATCTGTGTATGTGGCACACGGAATATGCTCCCATATATGGGAGGAGGGATGTCTCCTGCCCGTGATCCATGTATGTAAACACGGAGAATACGCTTCCGGATCTGGGAGGAGGGATGTCTCCCGCCCGTGATCCATGTGTGTAAACACGGAGAACACGCTCCCGGATCTGGGAGGAGGGATGTCTCCTGCCTGTGATCTGTGTGTGTGGTACACGGAGAATATACTCCTGGATCTGGGAGAAGGGATGTGATCCTTGTGTGTGGTTTGGGTGGAATTCTCCTTTGAGTAATTTGTGTCCCCCAGTGCTGTCCTCAAACGCTTGCCCTGAATTCCGAGAACCCAGCATTTACCTTTTCCTCCTCCATGGGAGGCACTGGGAAGTGCTGATCCAGAGTTCAGAATCTGACTAAATAATGTCCTGTCTCTCAGTTGTCTAAGAAGTCCAGTGTCTTCAACTGTAAAATAAGAATAATGGCACTTGCTTTACAGGGTTATTGTAAGCATTAAAGGTATGGAGAACACTGAGCCTAGTCCTAGGGACCTGATTCTGTGGTCCTTCCCCAAGGATGCACTGTACTCAGCAGCAGCCAGGGTCCTCAAAGCGTGTTTCAGTGACAGTGTCCAATACTGCTTTCGCTGGAGTTTATTGCGTTTGCCGATGTCCTTATGATGCTAGTCTGTGTTCTGGACTTGCTTCCTCTTCCAGCCAAGGGGCTTTGCAGTGGCAGTTTGCTCCCTGGTTATTAGATGTCTCTTTTAAGGCAGTTTGCTTTCCTGGACAGTGCTTTGCTGAAGGGAGGAGACGTCGGCGTGAGGGGAGAAGTGATCTGTGCTGAGCTGTTTTAGTGTGCCAGTACTGTGCTGGTTTCTTTGTACCGGCACGCTAAGGTAGCCCTCATAACAACCCTATGAACTAGGTTTTATGTTCTTTATTATCTTTGCAAGTACCCATGTTATAGATGAGAAAACAGACTTGGTGAGGCTGAGAAATGTGCTGTAGGATGCAGAGCTGGTGAGTGGTGGAACTGGGACTCAGCCCTCGATCTGTGACTCTCAGACCTGCCACTTCATGTTATGTCCTTTCTTGGCTGCTCATGAGCAACAGTTGAGGTGACCCAGCTATGGGCATTCTGTTTTGCTCATGGTCTCTTGTAGTTTGGCCTGAGTACCCCTTGCGTGCCCTGCCTTTGAAGGCTTTGTTTAGAGAAAAATAAGTAGTTAGGTTTGCCAGAGAAGCACAGGCTGTGGGACGGGGAGTGATGGGAGATCCTGGGAACAAACAGACCAGTCAGCTGCAGTGCAGAGCAGTGAGGACTGAACAAGGAAGAGAAGGAAAGGTGATAGAAAATGAGGCAGAGCAAGAGTTTTTAGGACTTAATGACTTAGTGATGCAGGGACTAGGAAGAGTCATAGATGACTGTGACTTCGAAAACAGAGGTTAAAGACCCCCAGTGTGGCCGGGCGCGGTTGCTCAGGCCTGTCCTCCCAGCACTTTGGGAGGCAGAGGAGGGTGGATCACTTGAGGCCAGGAGTTCAAGACCGGCCTGGCCAATATGGCAAAATCCAAAAATTAGCCAGGCATCGTGGTGCATGCCTGTAATCCCAGGTACTCTGGAAACTGAGGCAGAGAATTGCTTGCCTGGGAGGTGGAGGCTGCAGCGAGCCTAGATCACACCACTGCACTTCAACCTGGGTGACAGAGCGAGACTCTATCTCAAAAAAATAAATAAGTAAAGACCCCTGATGTTAGAACTGAAGCTAAGAAACCCACAAAGAGGTACAGAGATGTTTTTGTAGGAAGTAGGATGATGATCTCCGAGTTGGAAGTGGGTGATGAGATTACAGGGTCGGTCTTCTGTCTTCTTTTTTTATTTTTATTTTTATTTTTATTTTTATAAGATGGGGTTTCACCATGATGGCCAGGCTGGTCTTGAACTCCTGACCTCAGGTGATCCACCCACCTCGGCCTCCCAAAGTGCTAGGATTACAGGCGTGAGCCACCACGCCCGGCCCTTCTGTCTTCTATATCTAGTTTATTATACCACTCCTGGTTGTTTTTTTCCCCCAAAGTCAAGTATTTGGTAAAGTGGTGGGCTTCCCACTTGTCTGTTGAATATGCTCTCCTAGTGCCTGAAGTATACTTGCATCCCCAGAGACAGCATCTCTTCTCTTGGACCTGCTGAAACAACCTTGTCAGGCCTTTGTTCCCCAGATCGCCTTCTCAGCCCCTGACTTCTGCTCTGCCCTCTTGGCACCTTACATGCTAAGCATGTGTTACTGGGGTTCTATCTCAGTCATTTTGAGATTTGAGAGTAAGTCTTGTCTTTGCTGGAGCCAGGCCGTAGGCCCTAGTTCCACGGATAAAGACCGTCTGAGTACAGTGTACTGACTGGCGCGCAGCTTCAGCACCGGAAGGCACCCGGTGCTTGTGGCCTCTGTCTTGTGTGTTCAGTACTGAGTTGCTGTTTGGACCATTTCATTTGGGGTAAAAAATGAAGTTTATTTCATACTCACAACTGAAGGTTTTATAACCCTGAGCAAAGTCCAGAGAGATGCCACATTACATTTAAATGCCTGATTGCAGAAATTGTTTTGATTTTGTATTGTGAGAATGTTTGCTGACCTGAGATTTTTCCCTGCTTCATCTGCATTAGTTTCTTACGGAGCTACTTGCAAAAGTGTTTACATCTTTCTTAATCTTCTTCCTTTCTTGTGGTTTTCCAATGTTTAGGTGAAAGAAATCACCCGTGATATTAAGCAGTTAGATCATGCGAAACGCCACCTGACCACCTCGATCACAACACTGAACCACCTGCACATGTTGGCAGGAGGCGTCGATTCCCTCGAGTAAGCAATGCCAGCTTTCTCTGCTGGGGCCACAGGAAATGTATAACACAGAGAGAATGTACTGTGGGCTCACTGACTTCTCAGACAGGAAAGTCTCACCATCCTGCCCCACTTTCTGCAAATTGGCTTCAAGTGTTCAGTCACCATTTTTGCTTTGTGCCCTCTGGTGTTCAAAACCTAACAACAGCTGGCAGCCAGTCTGAAGGGGACCCAGGAAGGCTTTCAGAATGACTTCAGGAGTATGGCTCATCTTCAGGTTCTCACTCTGTACCATCAAGGCAGACAGTGACTCAGGTCCTTCATCGCTCCCTGTGGCTTCTGCCTCGGCAAGTTTCCTGCTTGTGTTGAGCTGAGTTGGGCTGTCATCGAAGAGACCATATGAGACAGAACTTTGAATCATTCAGACCACTTCTTTTTTTCAATCTACTTTTTGAAAAGTAGCTTTCTGTTTGGCTTGTAGTGGGAATGATATATGAGAACAGTAGGAAGAGTTGGTTATTTACTACAAAGAAGCAATCTAAGCCTCCTTTACTAGCAAGATTCTGCCACCAGCTCACCTCTGTGGCCTCAGGGTGATTCCACATGTGGACGAGGAAAGCATGTCTTCATAGAAACTGAGATACAGCATTCAATGTTCTGGGTGCGGGGAGTGGGAGAGTGCCTTGAGGGAAAGAGGCGGAGGGGCAGGCCCCTTCCTGACCTCTGCTAGGCATTGTATGAGTTCCAGGGACCCTGATCCACCCTCCTGTGAGCAGTGAGAGCAGCAGCCAGAGGGAGACCAGAGGGGCAGTCTCATTTGTTCCTTCCTCAAGTGGTCGGCGTTGTCTACCAAACCATCGGACCAGGCAGTGGTAGGGTCCTAATACCTTGGCTCAAACTGAATCCTTTTTCAGTGCCTCTTAAGGAAAATAATAAATTACAAATTTAATTAAACAGCCCAACCCTGATGAAAGATTTAGATCTGATAGTTTATACTTCCTCCCTTTGTGTAACTTGATTTTATCAGCATCCTTTTATTTAAGCTTCATTAACCGTAGCAGTAGGGAAAGTAGAGGTCTGTGACACAGAGATGCCTCAGAACCTACAGACTGGAGTTAATAGGTAAAACCATGCCCTTTTTTTTAGGGGCGGTGAGTGGAGTCTCACAATGTCAGCTAGGCTGGAGTGCAGTGGCACTATCTAGGCTCGCTGCAGCCTCAGCCTCCTAAGTTCAAGCGATTCTCCTGCCACAGCCTCCTGAGTAGCTGGGATTACAGGCACGTGCCACCACACCCAGCTAATTTTTGTATTTTATTAGAGATGGGAGTTTCACCATGTTTGCCAGGCTGGTCTTGAACTCCTGACCTCGTGATTTGCCTGCCTCGGCCTCCCAAAGTGCTGGGATTACAAGGTGTGAGCCGTCGCGCCTGCCCAGATGGATTTGGTTTGATCATAGGCTGTAATCCTCAGATAGTAACATCCTTACCCCCCTGTCTTGCTAGTCCCATGTTATCCAGCCCAAATTCTAAATCTATAGTCTTCCCAGATTCCCCTCCACACACTTAATGAGAATTCATCACTCATACATTCTTTTGTATCCACCATAGCACATAACTTGTAACTGTTTAGAACATGGTTCATCCTATTTGATACTAGTTAGATGTGTACTTGACTCTCTCCCTTACTATCTGATGTCACCTTGAGGATTTGGACCAGATCCTATATTTTTCCTCCCCCAACGCACAGCACCTTACGTATTCAGTGCTCAGTGAATGTTGATTAAACTGAGTTGATGTCTGTTTTAGAGCTAGAGTAGATTGTTCTGTATCTGTATCTTGTGTCCTTAGTGTTTTTCTAGACCTTTAAACGTATTATTTCCTTGCAGAGCTATGACCAGGCGAAGACAATATGGAGAAGTTGCTAATCTCCTTCAGGGTGTAATGAATGTCCTGGAACACTTCCACAAGTACATGGGGATTCCACAGATCCGGCAGCTTTCTGAAAGGTAAACTGTCGCTGGAGGAAATGATCTCGCTGTCAGAAAAGGACCTGGAGCTCGGAAGTGCTTAAGCACTTAGCTTAGCATGTTCACTGCAGAATCTTACTGTATGAAGGAAACTCAGATGCTGCCTGATCTAACTCTGTGTGGTGCAGGTGTCCCCCCACAATACCCCTTACCATGTCTTCTGCAGCTGCCTATGTTAGAGAGTTGCAGTTGTCCCCATTTGTGAGAGGAACTGTTCCAGTTATCTATTTCTTTGTCACAAACCAGCACAAAACTTAGTAGCTTAAATATTAATTGTTTTGCACATATAATTGGCCTGGCTCAGGAGACCAGCTCATCTCTGCTCCATGCAGCATTAGCTGAGGCAGCTCAAGAGGGGAACAGGAGAAAGCACTGGCTGGCTCTCATGGCTGGCAGGTTGGTGCTTGCTGTCAGTTGGGAGCTCAACCAGGCTCTGGGCTCTCATGGCTGGCAGGTTGGTGCTTGCTGTCAGCTGGGAGCTCAGCCAGGCTGTGGGCTGGGATCCGTTGTTGTCTTCCATAGGCTGCTTAGACTTCCTCATGGTCAGGTAGCTGGTTCCAAGAATGAGCATCCCGAAAGAACCAAGCCTTGGAAATTTCATAGCTTCATTTCTGCCATGGTCATAAGCCTGCTAAGATTCAAGAGGAAGGAACATAGTCTTCTCCCACCCCCTTAATGGGAGGAATATCAAAGTCATGTTGTTACAAAAAGCATGTGGGATGGGATAGATTGCTGTGGCAGTCTTTAGAAAATACAGTGAGCCACAGCCGGGCACAGTGGCTCATGCCTGTAATCCTAGCACTTTGGGAGGCTGAGGCAGGTGGATCACCTGAGGTCTGGAGTTTGAGACCAGCCTGGCTAACATGGTGAAACCCCGTCTCTACTAAAAATACAAAAAATTAGCTGGGTATGGTGGTATGCACCTGTAGTCCCAGCTACTCGGGAGGGAGGCTGAGACAGGAGAATTGCTTGAACCCAGGAGGCGGAGGTTGCAGTGAGCCGAGATCACGCCATTGCACTCCAGCCTGGGTGATAGAGTGAGACTCCATCTCAAAAAAAAAAAAAAAAAAAAAAAAAAAGAGAAAGAAAATATGGTGAGCCACTGAAACTTCAATATGATAAAAAGATGACTTTCTCTCCAACCTTATTCTTTCCTTCTTATTGCTATTGAGTTTTAATCCCAGATTCAGATCCAGTGGAAAGGAAGGTAGTTACTCAGTGAGAAGGAAGATGAGGATTCTAAAGGAGGATGAGTAGTTGACTCAGTGCCTTTTCTATTGGAAGTAGGGACAGGAAGAACACTGAGAAGGCAGAGACCATCACAGTTGCACATCCTAACCTCCTTGCAGCAAAGAAGAAATGAAGGAGTTGTTACATAGCAGCAGCCGTCATTTCTGATGCCTTTTTAATAAGGTCTGACTGCTGCAGGCTTCTTTGTTTTCCTTAAGTTTCCCTATCTGTAATTATGTAAGTAATACGCATAAACTTTTTAAAAATAGAGACCAGGTCTCACTGTGTCACTCAGGATGGAGTGTAGTGGCACAGTTATTACTCACTGCAGCTTGGAGAGCTCCTGGGCTCAACTGATCCTCCCGCCACAGTTTCCCAAGTAGCTGGGACTACAGGCACACAGTACCACATCTGACTAATTCTGTTACCTTTTTGTAGAGACAGGGTCTTGCTCTGTGGCTCAGGCTGGTCTTGGGCTCCCAGAGCGCGGGGGTTACGGGCATGAGCCACTGCACCTGGCTCCATGTTTTCTCTTGTTTAAAAAGTCATGTATATATATATACAGATGAATCCTAGTTCCCTTTAGCTAGACCTCAGAATCACACTGTTGTCCCCAGGGATTGTAATTGTTATCAGTTAATAGATATTGTTCCAGATTTTTATGTGTGTATTTACATAAATCTATAGTTTCAGTTAATAGTTTGTTTTGCTTTGTTTTGTTTTAAGTAAATGGTTTCATACCTTTTACTTTATTCTGAAAACTGCTTTTTGTTTTCAACCACATGTATTTTAGATGCTTTTTTTTTTTTAAAACATCAGGCATCTGTAGACCTGCTTCATTCTCTGGAGCTGATGCACAGAATCCCATAGAATAACATAGCACAGATTATTGAACCATTTTGATAGCATTGGGTTGTTTCAGATTTTTAAAATATGCCCCCTTTTGCACATATGCAAGTATTTCTCTAGGACAGATTCCAGGTTTATATACATTTAAAATTTTAGTAACTACTGCCCATTTGCCCTCCAGCAAAGCTTTGTACACTTGTAGTGTGAGAGTACCATTTCCCCGTACCCTCAACAACACTTGGTACTGTTCTTCATTTTTATCTATCTGATGGTTGAAAATGGTGTCCAGTTCCTTTATCATTTCCCTTTTAGATTAGTAAAACTAGATTAGTAAGATCAGTTTTTTTGGCTTTTTTTGAGACAGAGTCTTGCTCTGTTGCCCAGGCTGGAGTGCAGTGGCGCAATCATAGCTCCCTGCAACCTGGATCTCCTGAGGTTAAGCAATCCTCCTGCCTTCACCTCCTGAGTAGCTGGGACCACAGGTAAATACCACCATGCCTGGCTAATTTTTAAAACTTTTTTGTAGAAATGGGGTCTTCCTACATTGCCAAGGTCTTGAACTCCTGGGCTCAAGCATTCCGCCTGCCTCATCCTCCCAAAGTGGTGGGATTATAGGTTTACTGTACCTACCCCCAGTTGTATTCTTAAAGACTCATGAGTTTCTTATATTCTAAGAAACTATTCTCTCTTATTCCTTTGAGTAGTCTCTACAGCTTGGTCTGTGCATTCTCTCCTTGTGGAATTCTTGTTACATGAATATTGGAACTTCTAGATCTGCTGCCATGTCTGTTAATTTTTCTTTCATGCTTTCCATCTGTCCTTTTGAACTGCTTTCTAAAAGAATTCCTCAACCTAGTCTTCCTTTTTTATTTTTCACTTGCATCCATTCTGCTATTTGGCCTACCTGTTGAATTTTTATTTTGACAATCCAGCCTTTTAATTTCTAGCATATCTAGCTTATTCTTTTTTCTTGGGCATAATCTCATAATTCTTCCATGGAATAGAAATTATGTGTATATAGCTCTGGGTTGCCTGTTCTGTTTGTCTGTCCTCCAGTGTAAGGTCTTCAGTTTCCTCAGCGTGGCAACTCTCTCTCTTTAGCATTCCTCAAATGTTTGTTGATGGTTAGCTGAAAGCTCATTTATTTTTTAATTTATTTTTTGAGACCAAGTCTCACTCCATCGCCAGGCTGGCGTGCAGTGGTGCGATCTTGGCTCACTGCAACTTTTGCCTACTGGGTTCAAGCGATTCTCCTGCCTTAGCCTCCTAGTAGCTGGGATTACAGGTGCCCACCACCACACCCAGCTAATTTTTGAATTTTTAGTAGAGATGGGGTTTCACCATGTTGGCCAGGCCAATCTGAAACTCCTGACATCAAGTGATCCACTCACCTCCGCCTCCCAAAGTGCTGGGATGACAGGTGTGAGCCACCATGCCTGGCCCTGTTTTTATTTTTGACATTCTCTCTCTCTCTTTTTTTTTTAAGACGGGGTTTCACCATGTTGGTCAGGCTGGTCTTGAACTCCTGACCTCAGATGATCTGCCCACCTTGGCCTTCAAAGTGCTTGGATTACAGGCATGAGCTACCACGCCTGGCCTCTTTTTGACATTCTCTTTTAGTCTGATCAAGATTGCTCTTTTACTGCTACCTGCTGGTGGGCAAACGGTGAGAAGTCCTGCTTGGCTAGGTGTATCACAGATGGCTCTTCCCCAGTGATGGGGGCAAGACCTGGGGAAACCTGCCAGGTGGGTGTCCCAGTGACCGATCTAGGCTTCAAGGCTCCCTGGTCTTCTTGGGTGTTGGCCGCCCCTCTGGCGACTGCTAAAGTTCTCAGACGCCGAGACCCACACCTGCCGCCTGACCTGAGCATTCACGGTGAGGTTGCAGACACAGACACCACTGACTTACTGCTGTTGCAGGGCACAGCATGGCCTGCCCGCCACCTCACCTGAGTATTCTCAGTGAGGACGCAGGCACACATGCCGCTGACTTACTCCTGTTGCAGAGGACAGTGTGCCCTGCCAGCCGCCTCACCTGAGTATGCACAGTGAGGAGGCAGACAAACATGCTGCTGACTTACTCCTGCTGCAGGGGACAGTGTGCCCCGCTGGCCGCTCACCTGACTATTCACAGTGAGGACACAGGCACACATGCCGCTGACTGACTTCTGTTGCAGGGGTCACTGTGGCCTGCCTGCCACCTGACCTGAGCATTCACAGTGAGGGTGCAGACACAGATGCTGCTGGCTTACTCCTGTTGCAGGGGTCAGCGGGGCCTGCCGGCAGTGGACCCAGGGGCCCATCCCGCTCCTGTATCTGCCACCATCATGTCTTTCATTTCTGAGAAGCATTTTTGGGCAGTGATTTTCTTTAATCCTTTCTACCAGGAAGTGCTCAGGCTTCTAGTCTATCATTTTTCTTGCCTGGATTTGGATTTTCTTTTTATTATTTCTAGGGCTCTGGGGTAGGAATGGGAGGTTGCAGCATGTGCTGCATGTGCCATCTTGTAGTGGAAATGCCAAAGAACTATTTGGGAATGTTGGAACACAGCTTGGCAGAGTGCTGGGGAAGTTGCCACCCTTTCCTCGTCCTTCCTGACCCTCACACCTAGAGCTGGCTGATCACCCTATCAGACCGGGCTGTGAAGCAGCCAAGAAGGCCGACTAGCAGGACTTCAGGAGCTGTGAGAAGGAAGGAGCTTGGATGGAGCAGGCAGATTTGCTGTCAGCGGATTGCGGGGGAGGAGGAGAAGGAGGAAGGCAGTACCTCCTACCCCTACTCTCAGGATAATTCAGAGTTGATCTCTTTTTCACATTCATTTGTTCTTTTTTCATTTGCGTGATAGATATTTACTCTGCATTTTCTATATCCTAGGCCCTGTGCTAGGATACCAAAGGCACAAAGATAAGAAATACACACTCTGCCTTCAGAGAGTTCAACATTTTTTGTGTGGAGAAGAAAGACACTAAAGAAAGTTTCAGTGTAACATAGATGCAATAAGACTGGTATATGCTGTGCAAGGTATCGCAGGATCTCAGAAGAGGAATTGATAGGCTGAAGCATGGGCTGAGGGTAGGGGTAATGGACAAATTCACTGTCAATCTGAATGTTAAAAGAATGAGCGGGATCTTACCAGGGTGACAGTAAACGGGGAGAAGGAAGAGGGAGTCTCGTGAGTCTCACGGAGTTTGGAGGCAGCAGAGGGAGATAAGGCTGTATAGGTAGATAAGGTCGGATTTATATGCCTTGCTAGAGAATTTAGTCTTTATTTTGTGGACATTGAAAGATTTTAAGCAGGGAGGGGCATGATCTCACTTGTATTTTGTAAAAGTCTAGTGGATTGTAGAGATACAAGATACTGGATATTAGGAATAAGTTCTGGATTAGAAAAGATGAGACCCTAATAAGGCAGAAGCCATGCGGTCACAGTTGTGTGTGGGAGCTGGTCACTTGTCGCTGGCAAAGGAGGGTGTTATGCCTGGCAGGAAAACTACAGAACTCAATTTTATTTGATAGAAACCAGTGTAGGGATTTGTTAATAATCTACGCGTGAGACCTAATTCTAAAACTCTTGGAAGAAAACAGAGCAAATCTTCACAGCACTGAACTTGGCAGCAGTTTCTTGGATATGACACCAAAGTCCTAGGCAACAAAAGAAAAAATAGATAAATTGAACTATGAAAAGTTGTACATCAAAAGACACTATCAGCAGGGTAAAATGGCAACACACAGAATGGGAAAAATATTTCTAAATCATTTATCTGATGAGGGATTAATATCTAGACTATATAAATAATTGCTAAAAATCAACAACAAAAAGCCAAACAACTCAATTAAAAAATGAGCAAAGGACTTGAATAAGCATTTCTCCAAAGAAGACACATCAGTGGCGGGTAAACATGCAAAGATGCCCCCTGAGGGCGTGAGGTGATACTGCACTGTGGGTTTGACATGGTTTTTCCAGTGGGCTGTTCAGTTTGATGTAGTCCCACTTGTTTATTTTTGCTTTTGCTGCCTGTACTTTTGGTGGGCTCTTCGCTTTTCAACATGTTTCCAAAGAGGTAGTTTAAAAAATTTGAAAGAACTTTATAATCACTGTTATAATCACATTCTCTTAAAAAGAGAAAATCCAACATTCTATGAATAGATTTCAGTGCTGCAAACATTCATTATCATGTGGGGTTGCTGCAAACATAGGAGGATTTACTTTTCTTTTAGTTCATTTCACAGTCTCTATTTGCAATAATTTTCTGTAGGTTTATACAAAATATGTGTTATTAGGTAACACTAAAAAGCCAGGATGGTGGCTCATGCCTGTAATCCCAGCACTTTGGGAGGCTGAGGCTGGTGGATAGCTTGAGTTCAGGACTTCGAGACCAGCCTGGGCCACATGGTGAAACCCTGTCTCTAACAAAAATGCAAAAAGTGTGCCGGGCATGGTGGTATGTGTGTGTGGTTCTAGTTACTTGGGAGGCTGAAGTGGGAGGATTGCTTGAGCTCTGGAAGTGGAGGATGCAGTGAGCTGAGATCGCACTACTGCACTCTAGCCTGGGCAAGAGTGCAGACTCATCTCAGGAAAAAAAAAGTAACACTAAAAAGAGCAGAAGAGGAGACAGCTTCTTGTTTTCAGTGCTTGACTAGAATTATTTTTTCAAGAGGTACTGAAAGTTTGAGGAAAATCCAGACTCCTTATTTTTAGCATCCTTTCTGGTGGATTTTCTTCCCTTATGTTTACGTGGTGATAGAACCATCTGGAAATGATAGAACTAGCTATTTGTTTTGAGGGGCAGGAGATGGCAGGCGAGTTACTACCTTTACATTGCTTCAGTTTCTCTGATTTACCGTCTTGCTGCCTTTAAATTGTAGAAGTCATGGGAAAAGATGCGTTCTGAAATCTTCGCCTGTACTTTTGAAATATGAAATTCATGAACCTTGATTCAAACATAGCTCATTCTTCCAGCTAGCCTTCTGACAAATGCTTACATGCTTAATGTAGCATTGAAGGAAAGATTTTTTTCTTTAGTATCTTTACGTTTCATATCCTCCTGGCCTAAGCATGTCCATGAAAGTGAATGTTTTTAGTCATCAGTTAATATTTCCCAACAAAGAATGGAAGATTGTGACATTCTCTTGAAAACTGTGAAGGTCTTGAACTAAAATATATTTTTCAGAGCCATTTCTAACCTCTTGTAAATGTGAGAAAGGCTTGACAGGTCTCGTGGTGCAGTGAAAAAAGAACTCCACCTGGGAATAGACAGGCTGCCGAGCTCGATGGCTTCAGTGAATTCTTTCTAGGCCTCCTCCTTTCCAAGTGTGAGTGCTGTCCCTGGTGATCTCAGTTTCCCAGTGTGAGTGCCGTCCTGATGATTCCACAGTGTCTCACTGGCTCACTAAAGATGCTAGGCTGAGATTCTTTATGGTGCCCTTGTGGAACTGTAGCATCTGCCTAATTAACCCTGCTGTTTAGAAGAGACTGTGTTTTTGGGAGGTCAGTATATTGATTTGAGAAGTATTTGGGATGTTTTCTTTGGGACTGTCACTCACAAGGTAACCAAAGTGTCAGGGTTACTTTATCCACAGATACCTAAACAATGTTGATAATTTGCTGTCTGTCTGCTGCTGCCCCTTGGGAAAAGCTGAGAATACCTTTAGGAAAAGGCACCTTTGAACAGCTCTGCACTCATGTGGCATGGAGGATGCTAGAAGCCATTGGGTTTACTTTCCTTCCTGGGCAGCACAGTGGCTCTTTTGTTTCTGAAGAGTGACCAGTTTTGGGTTCCGCCGTGCAACAGGCTGAACCTATTTGGATGCCAGGAGGAATCTTTGTTTCCCTGTTCTCTGTGAGTTGTAGGCTGACTTTCACAAGAATAACTAGGAAATCAGCTGGGCGTGGTGGCTGACACCTATAATTCTAGCACTTTGGGAGGCTGAAATGGGCAGATCGCTTGAGTCCAGGAGTTTGAGAGTAGCCTGGGTAACATGGCAAAAAACTCCCATCTCTACAAAAAATACAAGAATTAGCTAGGCATGGAGGTGCACACCTATAGTCCCAGGTACTCAGGAGGCTGAGAGAAGGGAGGATTGCTTGAGCCCTGGAGGTTGAGGCTGTAGGGAGCCTTGATTGCACCACTGTAGTCCAGTCTGCATACAGTGGTGCAATCAAGGCTCCCTGCAGCCTCAGCCTCCAGGTTTCTAGTCACTCCTTTATTT
The DNA here is from genome assembly GCA_963574635.1 of Cheracebus regulus. Classification (NCBI taxonomy): domain Eukaryota; kingdom Metazoa; phylum Chordata; class Mammalia; order Primates; family Pitheciidae; genus Cheracebus; species Cheracebus regulus. The sequence continues at coordinate 16,818 of CAUYQU010069561.1, forward strand.
ATTTATAAATAAATTTATTAAATAAATAAAGGAGTGACTAAGAAATCTTGGTGGTTCAGCACATATATTTGCTCTGCTGACAGTTATCAGTTGAGCTACCTCTTTATAGTAGGAACTTTTCATGTTTAGAAGAGGACGGAGTTGAAAGAAATGAATCTAAAGATACAGTCTTTTAAGTCTGTTGGCTTCTTTCTAGCGTCCTGTTTAAGCAATTGATTATGAGGACTACAATTCGCATCTCACCCTGAAAATGCATGGGATTGAGGTTTGGGTCTATAGAGACCATCAGTGATGTCTGTAAAGGAATGGTTGGATCTTTCATCTGGGTCATTGATAGCCACTTCAAAATATGCTGTTGGAAACACTGACATTTGTATGCAGAGGTGTATCCTTCTGCTCCAGGGTTAAGCATACCTCTAACCCAGAGCCACCTGTAAAGTCAGCTGACACTGTAAGATGGGTGTTGTGGAATAATCAGTACTGGTGAGGATCCAGAATCATCTTGTATGGGCTGCCAACTCCCCCCCCTCTTATTTCACAGCTGTTGGTAGTTGTGACCCATGGAAAGGAAGTGACTTGGGATTACCTAGCTCACTGTAACGTAGCCGGGTCTAGCCTGTCTCAAGAGGTGACTCTGAAGATGAAGAACATGGCAAGGAAGTCTACAAATCAGAGACTGGGAATTTTTCCTCTTTTTTTGCTCTGGTGATACCAAGTGTCATCATAGGCTCTGGTTCTCCTTTCTGCCACTCTGGTGACTCCTTTCGGGTCAGCAAGAATACGGAGTAGGGAATAGCTTGGGCCACAGGCTGAGCCAAGCTCATCAGTGTCACTGAGGTGGTCAATAGCCCTGAGAATGTGACTAAGTGTTCTGGCCGGGGATGGGGCTTCCCCTAAGGAGTCCCTGTGGCTTAGCAGGGAACAGGTGCTGTCTGTGTGCTTTCATGAAGAGGGCAGGAGCAGAGGGGCCTGAGCCTCTGAAAGCTGTCTTGGGACCTGGCACCAGAGGAGGCTGTGTGCTGGCTCATGACGTGAGAGTCACAGGATGCTCAGAGGTGCCATTTTATTCTTTTCTCCCATGTCAAAGTTCACACTAAGGGAATGTGTCCCATTGCCTGGGGGGCAACTCTAGATGAATGGCCCTGGTTCTGAATGGAGGTGGGGGCAGTTCCAGTAATAGCCTCATATGGGTAATTTCTGGCCTCCTTGAGAACTGACTAAAAAGGCTACAAACCCACCTATAACAGTGGTTTACAAAGTTCTGAAGATACTGGAAAAACTTTGGAAAGTATTTGGAATAAGGTGTAATTATAACCATGCCACAGAAAAACAGACTTTTTTGGGTCATGCCTATCCCCTCATTCGAAAAAAAACATCTCAGCAGTTGCCAGACATTCATTAGTAGCCAAAGAAATTGTGGTTTTGAGCTGTTCGCTCTTTCTAGAAACTTCATAATGTTAATTCTGAAGGAACAGGGTGGAGACCAAGAATGGAAGTGTGCTCTTTTGTGGTACTTTTAGCAACTAGACAATATTTGCCTCAGGCTCAGAAAGTCCAGTGGGGCCTGAGAGTCTTGTGCCACTCCAGCTCTGCAAGGCTGGCCTGGCGGTGCAGGGCAGCCACCTACGTCGGGCAGCTGGTCGAGGTTGCAGAGAGGGTGGGATCAACTTTCGGGCGGGGTCGATTGTGGGGCAGGATCAACTGCGGGGCTTGGTGGATTGCAGGGCTTGGTTGACTTTGGGATGTGATCCATTGCAGGATGGGATTGTGGTCAACTGTAGGGCGGGGTTGACTGCAGGGCAGGATCAGTTGTGGGGCGTGGTCGACTGTGGGGCGGGATTGACTGCCGGTTGGGATCCTGGCTGCTGCTTTCTGCTCTTGCATTCCAGTCAACAAACAGTTCTTGAGCTCCTAGTGTACACGCAGCCACTGTTAAGTCCTGGCCTCCCCTTTCTAACTGGTTTTCCTCACAGTTCCATTTTCATATTCACAAACTTGTGAACCTAAATTGTCATTCAGTGGCTCTCACTTTCCTTTAGCAGTTCATTTTGTCATTTGACTCTTTGTTTTTACTATAGAAAACATTCTTTTCATTCATTTGTTTAAAAACTTATGAGCTTGTTGGTTTCTGGGTTAACAAAAACCCCAAACACTGCAACAACATGGATGAAACTGGAGGACACTATATTGAATGAAATAAGCCAGACACAAGCAGACAGATGTCTCCTGTTCTCACTCGTCTGTGGGAGCCAAACATCGAAAAAGTCAGCTCGTGGAGATAGACAGTGGAATGGTGGTCGCCACGGCTGGGAGGGGCAGCTGGGAGCTTGGGACACAGTGGGGGTGGCTGGTGGGTACACACGCAGTTAGAACGATGAGAGCTGGGGACACAGTGGCGATGGCTGGCGGGTACACACGCAGTTAGAGCGATGAGAGCTGGGGACACAGTGGGGATGGCTGGCGGATACACACCCACTGAGAGCGAGGAGAGCTGGGTACACCGTGGGGGTGGCTGGGGGGTACACACGGAGTTACAGCGATGAGCGCTGGGTTAAATATTGTGGTGTGGGGGGGGCAACCTCGGTGTGGGCCAGCTGTGAGCTTGGGACACAGTGGGGGTGGCTGGCGGGTACACACGCAGTTAGAGCGATGAGAGCTGGGGGCACAGTGGGGGTGGCTGGCGGGTAC
>CAUYQU010069562.1:0-34303 GCA_963574635.1 Cheracebus regulus
TTTTAGTAATTGCATAAGCATTTTACAGATTTAAATGAAATCCTGAGCAATAGAGCAAGATTTTCGTTCTCTCTCCCTCTTTCTCTTTCTTTTTTCTCTTTTATTCTACTTCTTTCTCTCTCTTAAAAAAAAAAAAAAATAGGTTTCATTATGCCCTGTGGCTCTTAGGCCCTCCCACAGCTTTCCAAACTCAAGTAAGAGCCAGTCTACACTTACTCACCAACCCCCACTTTTGCATCATGCCCATCCTCCAGATCACAGGGTTATCTCCTGCTCCTCCCTCCTCCCCCAAGCACTTTGCTGTGGCCCCACAGACTGATGTCTTCTGAACCCCCAAAATCTGTGGGCTACTTCCTGTGCCTAGAACCCATTTCCTGTTCTTCTTCTTCTTTTTTGAGACAGAGTCTTGCTCTGTCGCCCAGGCTGCAGCGGGTTCAAACAATTCTCCTGCGTCAGCCTCCTGAATAGCTGGGACTATAGGTATGCGCCACCACATCTGGCTAATTTTTCTATTTTTAGTAGACACAGGGTTTCACCATGTTGGCCAGGCTGGTCTTGAACTGCTGACCTCGTGATTCACCCACCATTGCCTTCCAAAATGCTTGGATTACAGGCATGAGCCACCACACTTGGCCAGATTACCTGTTCTTCTTTTGGCTCTTGCTTAAATATCCGATTTCTTGGGAGGATTTACCTTCATATCATATCTTGAGTTTGGCATGAATAAATTAGAATATAAATAAATAAAATATATAAATAAAACATCTCCCTTCCCTTAACTTCTGTATTCTTCAAATCACTTATCTGGCAGACAATACAATTTATTTACTTCTTTTGGTTTTTACTTTATTTTGTTTTTCACCACCAATAGAATATGAGCTCTGTAAATGCAGAACTGTCTACTGTTTCAGTAACAACCTGAGTCTCCACATTTAGCTTAGTGTCTGGCACAGGGTCAATGTTCAAGAAACATTTGTGGAATGAATAACTGAAGGACAGTAAGTACTGTACCCAACAAGATAGTGCTGAGGTTTCTTAAAAGTGAGTAGAGACCTAAGTCCTGAGAGTAACTTATATAAAAGAAAATGACATAAATGCTCATAGAATCATATCCTACTAAAACTGCAGAATGTTAAAGAAAAAGGTTTTCTATTATTTAGAAGGCACTAGAGATCTGAACAAGTTTATTATCATTAATTTTTTCTTTGTTTTTTTTAGAGACAGGGTCTCTCTCTCTCACCCAGGCTGGAGTGAGTGGTGTCATCATAGCTCACAGTAACCTTGAACTCCTGGGCTCAAGTGATCCTCCCACTTCAGCCTCTCAAGTACCTAGGACTATAAAAACCCACCACCGTGTGCAGCAAAATTTTTATGTTTTGCAGAAGCGGGGTCTTGCTATGTTGCCCGGGCTGCTCTCTAACTTCTGGCCTCAAACTATTCTACTGCTTCAGCCTCCCAAGGTGCTGGAATTACAGGTATAAGACACTATGCCTGACTCAAAACTGAATAAATTTAAATATTGAGTCACTTATATACATTAAAATGTTAGGTAACTATTGAAGGAATATATAACCAAAACAAGTTCAAAAATGAAAGTAAAGAAAACTTGACCTATCGGTTAGAGTCAGAGATGGAAAAAAATTTAACAAAGGAAAATATGATAAAAATAAAATGAAAAAAGATAAAAATAAATTCAAATGAAATAAAACACACAACAGTTAACAGGTTAAGCGTGACTTCTAAACTTCCAGTTCTCAGCTTGCATTGTAAATTCCTGTCATGATTATTAAAATATTAAACCACAGGGATCCTGACTGAATATATAAAAAATCTGTAAGGAAAAAATATAAATCTGAAAAATATGATATAGTATATCAGCACTATATTAATAAAGAACCAATGGGTTCAAATGAATAAATAAGCAGGAAAATATGATAATCCTGAAAATATTTGTAACTAAGAAGAGAGGCTTAATATATAAAAGCAAAATCTAATACAAAAAGACCAAACTGACACACAATAAAGTGTGTCCATTAATTACAAATAAAGAAGCAAAAAATCTTGATATGATGAACAACCAAAAATTAGAAAAAATAAGAGAAAACACAATATAGTTAGAAAAACTGACAAAACATGAGTCCATGGAGCAAGTTTCATCAAACATCATAATTAATATCTCACAGGAAATAGTGAAATGAAGTTAAATATGACAAAAATCTACAAATTTGAAAAAACAGTGATTTGAGAAAATATGGAACATTTAGATCTGATGGAAAATAAAAACATCAAACACACAAATTTGGAGAAGCTGCTAAAGCAGAACTAAGAATGAAACTTACAGCTGAAATAACTGCATTTAAGGATCTCAAAATGTAATGAACTAGCAATGCTAATCAAGTATTTCAAAACCCCAAAGAGGGTAGATACACACACATAAAAACCTTTTAAATAAGAAAAAATGGCTGGGCGCAGTCGCTCATGCCTGTAATCCTAGCACTTTGGGAGGCCGAGGAGAGAAGATCACTTGAGGTCAGGAGTTTAAAACCAACATGGTAAAACTTCATTTCTACTGAAAATACAAAAGAATTAGCTATGCATGTTGGTGGGTGCCTGTAATCCCATCTACTCAGTAGGCCAAGGCAAGAGAATCACTTGAATCTGGGAGGCAGAGGCTGCAGTAAGCCAAGATCATCATGCCACTGCACTCCAGCCTTGGCAACAGAGCAAGACTCTCAAAAAAAAAAGAAGAAAAGTAAAATACAGACCAGATAATAAACAACTAAGAATATCAACAGTGCTACAAAGACATAAGAGCTGAAGCACAATTTAATAGGATTAAATGTAGGATTGGACAAATATGACTATAATACTCACTTATCCATAGCTACACTATAACTATGAATAAACCCAAGATTTTTTAAAATACAAAAAATGCTATGAACAGCTATATCAATAAATTAAAAAATAAATTAACAGCAGCTTAGAAAAAATCATTCTATAGCAACTAAACCGACTCGGAATAAGAAACTAAAACTGACTTACAATCAATAAATATTGAGTGTTTACATGGATATACACCCATACTCTCACTGAAAAATCAATACATCTACTGATCCAAGTACTTAGGAAAGTTTTCCTAAATTGCTAGGGATTCAAGTCCTATTTTATATTAAGTGTTCTAGGGTATAGAAAATAAAGAAAAACCTTCTAGTCTATTTTATGATGATTATGTAGCATTGATATCTCCAACAAAAAAATAACATGAAAAGATCCTGAATAAATGTTACTTTGCCCAATTCTTCAATTTATGTAAAATCCATAAATTATCACCTGCTAGGGTTAACATTTATAAATTATTTAACATTTATAAATTTATTAGTATAATTTACCATTAACAGACAGGAGAATAATCATGACTATCTCAGTTGAGACAGAAAAAACATTTAATGAAATCCAATGTTTCTTTCCATCTAAGGAGGACAGAAAATTTCTGTATTATCTGCAGAAACCTTAACAAACTTTATACATAATGGTGACTTGCTAGATGCTTTCCTTTCACAGCAGGAAGCAGATAAGTGTCCTACTATCATAATGTCTGCTTACGTTGTATAGGATATTTTACAGAAAAAACTGAGATGAGAAAAGCAAAGAGAAATGTAAGGACAGAATGGAAACTTGTCATTATCTGCCAATAAGATGAATATCTACATAGTAAATCCAAGGGAATCTACAATTCATCAGGTCTAATTAGAGTGTTCAGCAAGGTTCATGGCTGTTAAATCAGTATGAAAAATTGCTAGCATGCCCTTACACCAACCACAACCAATAATTTGAGATATGTCTTAAATGTATTCATTTTGTCATCTGTGTATTCATCTATCCCAGTGTTGTGCCAATTTTGGTATTATTTGTGGGTTTAAAAAATATATAGTTTTATCTTTTAATTTCCAAGAGCTCTTTTTTTCATGTCTGCTCTGATCATTTTTTCCTGAATACCCACTGCAAATTAATACTTTTACTGAGTTAGGGCCAGATGCAGTGGCTTATGCCTGTAATCCCAGCACTTTGAGATGCCAAAGCAGGAGGATTGCTTGAGCCAGGAGTTTGAGACCAGCCTGCACAAGATGGAGAGACATCATTTATATGAAAAATAAAAATAAATTAGCTGGGCATGTTGGCGCACACCTACAGTCCCAGCTCTCAGGATGTTGAGGTGAGAGAATCCCTTGAGCCCAGAAAGTCGAGTGCAGTGAGCTTATGATCACACCACTGTATTCCAGCCTAGGCATGATGTCATCTCTCTCTCTCTCTTTTTAAGACTCCTGAGTTCAGGTATAAAATTAAAATTGATTGAATATCTGTTGTAGCCAGTTTCAGGAGAAAAGACAGATTCACATCTCACATATTTCCTTCCTGTATTTTTCAGGTCCAATCCCTCAGCTTTCTCATGCCTTGTGTCTGAGAAGATTGACCTGTATCTTCTCTAGGACCTCCCCACCCTCCAAAAAAAAAAAAGTTAAAAAAAAATAAGCAGCACAACATCCCCAGAAGAAATTCAATTAAGATCAGTGCCACAATAAAAGTCCTGAGAAGTATGGGATGGTGAGTCATACCTCTTTTTCTGGTAACCTTATTTTGTAGTACAAAAGTTGTAGGAGTCATGGAGGATGAGGATAAATTCAGACAAGCTCGATGAGGTACAAGTGCAGCACATACCATGAAAATGATGACAACAGATCGAGATAAACCCCATGATGTAACAATCACAATCATGTGTAGAGCCAGATATGGTATTTTTTTTTATTGGATGGAGGCCCTGGCGTCCGGTAGGTAGCAAGGTAGCTGTTGACTTGGTGAATTTTTTCCTCCACTTTAAGATCATTAGTGAGGGAAATTAGGACAAATTTGCAGGAAATGACCCACAGGAAAATTGCCTCTGGTGTCTCTCAACTCCCCTGCTTTCTCTCAAACTCTAGTTTGGAGGAATCTTGACCTACACATAGAACATCACACTCTTTTTTACTTTGATGATATCAGGCTCACTGAACCTGATGGGCACAGGTAGCTATACCTGAGAGGCCTGAATCATGCATGTGGTGTCTAGGGCAGAAGACCAACCCGGCAGAAGCTTACAAATGTTGTGGAATTTATTCTAGAGTGAGTTGCTGCTATGGATTGGACCCCTCTGCCCCTAGACAACAGACTCTGAGAAGAAGACTCACCTGTAGGCAGCTCACTGTGTTGAACTCTTCAATCAACACCTGGTGAGGAAGAAGAAGAAAAGCAGGACATGGTAGTGTGTGATTCAGTCTCCCAAAGGGCTTAGCCAGTCGTATGGCTGGGTCTGAAAGATGATGTGGGCCTTCAGAGTTGTCCTGGGCAAGAGGACCTGGCCTTTTATATCCTGTACTGACCTGGTATTGGACACCGGTTGGCTATAGGAGAAGGATGTGACCTTGTGTGACCTTGGTAACAGCTCACATCTTCCAGTCTGCTGAGACTTCCTAGCTTGGTGGGTTTCTTTAGATTTTAGAGGCAACAAATTCTCTCTCTCTCTCTCTCTCTCTATATATATATATATGTGTGTGTGTGTGTGTGTGTGTGTGTGTGTATAACAGCAAGGTGCCTGGCTGTTAAATCAATATGAAAAGTTGCTAGCATGCCCTTACACCAGCAACAACCAATAATTTGAGATATGTCTTAAATGTATTCATTTTGTCATCTGCATATTCATCTGTCCCAGCTTTGTGCCAATTTTGGTATTATTTGTGGATTTAAAAAATATATATTTTTATCTTTTAATTTTCAAGAGCTCTTTTTTTCATGTCTGCTCTGATCATTTCTTTCCTGCATACCCATTGCAAATTAACACTTTTACTGAGTTAGGTCCAGATGCAGTGGCTTATGCCTGCAATCCCAGCACTTTGAGATGCCAAAGCAGGAGGATTGCTTGAGCCCAGGAGTTTGACACCAGCCTGCACAAGATGGACACACACACACACACACACACACACACACACACACATATATGTTTGCTGTTTTTGCCCACTTAAGTATAATTGCAAGACCATCAGTTTCAAGCAAGATGAAAGATCAAGAAAGGTATTTGAGGCAGGTCCAGGCAGCAACCCTGCCATATATACCTTATGATCCAGTAAAGCCACAAGAAATGTTTGTGGAAAATAATATACTCTATTCTAGGGAGCCCTCAGAAAGCCTTGTCAGGAGAGTCACAGCAGAGCCCCTGAGAGTTTGGTGATGAGCCATGCCTAAATCTCCCTGCACTGTAAAAGCAGTGCCTGGCTTGTTTCCAAGCCTGCTGGAGACTGAATAATTTATTATGGGACACTGTGTAGCCATGTAACCCTAATTTTCTATGGTGAACTATTTGCTTCCTGATGAACAAACCTTAAAGTTAGATTTGTATTAAAATATTACATGACAAAATGGAAGTGATAAGAAATTAGAGGAGGCCTGAACAGAGCCAGAAAGGCCAAATAAACACACAAAAAAACAAGTGGCTCTGATGTCCATGGCACCTGATTCTGCTGCTTCACTGCTTTTTCCTCCCACACCTGTATTCTAATGAGGAATTCCCCGTGATCAGATAATGGAAGGGAATGAAACTTGATCTCATCCAAAGACAGATCTGCACAGTACAGAAATGCCAATCCTGAGCAGGTGGACACCATGCCCCAGCCTCACAGAGGTAGTGCTGGAGACAGGGAAGGTAAATCCTTAGAGTAGGCTGAGCACTGGGTGATGTTCCCAGTTTCATGGGAAGATGAATGGTCAGGGATACGGCTCTACATTCATTCTCATGTTCTAGTTTATCCTTCTTAACTGTGTCCTTTGTTTCTCATTGTATTAATCCATTCTCACGCTGCTATAAAGAAATGCCTGAGACTGGGTAATTCAATAAGGAAAGAGCTTTATTTGGCTCACAATTTTGCAGGCTGTACAGGAAGCATGGCTGCATCAGCCTCAGGGAGCTTTTGCTTATTCAGAAGGAAAGGTGGGAACAAGGTCTTACATGGCAGGAGCGGCACCAAGAGAGAGAGGGGGAGGTGCCACACACTTTTCAACAACCAGATCTCATGAGAACTCACTATTGTGACAACAGCACGAGGACTGGGTGATGTTAAACCATGAGAAACCACTGCAAGGATCCAATCACCTCCCACCAGGCCCCAACTCCAGCAATGGGGATTACATTTCGATATGAGATTTTGTTGGGGACACAGACTCAAACTGAATAACCCATACTTATCTTATATGAACACCCTAGCAATTCCTCAAATTTTAGATCAGGTAGCAAGACCAGATTGACATCACTCTGCAAGTAGTTGATGAGACTTTGTGCATTCTCTATGTGGAGGGCAATAGGAGTGGTCTGTTATTTACCTTCCAAATTTTCTTTCTACTCTTCCCCAATCTGTTTCCTGCAGCAGAAGCCCAGGCTGAATAAATCTCATTAAAGAGCCCCCTATGCCCTTAGCTTCTGGCTGGATTTGGCCAGTCCCAACAAGACATGGGAGGGGGAACAGTGAGTAAGTCTGGGTTTATAAACCTCTGTTTTCTTCCCTGCGAAGGCACCTCCAGCTAAGTGTGTCTGTAGCAAAGGTTACTGACCCTCTATGTGTACTGTGCTGTAAAACACTCTCTCTGGGGCCCAATCACTTCTTCTCTGCACCTCTGGCCCAGGAGTGGTTACAGCTCTGCTGCTACTAAGGTTCAAGATACTGCACTATCCTTTGTGGTTCTTCTATGCCCATACTCTTGTTAAATATTCCTTTGTTGATAACCTTCCCTGAATCAAATGGCTATTATGAAAAAGTCAAAAAACAGCAGTTGCTGGTGAGGTTGCAGAAAAAAAAAGAACACTTATACACTGTTGGTGAGAGTGTAAATTAGTTCATCCACAGTGGAAGGTAGTATGGCAATTTCTCAAAGAGCTAAAAACAGAACTATCATTCAACCCACCAATCCCATTACTAGGTATATACTCAAAGAAATATAAATTGTTCTACAATAAAGACACATGCATGTATATGTTCATTGCAACACTTTTCACACTAGCAAAGACATAGCATCAACCTAAATGGCCACAAATGGTAGACTGGATTTTTAAAAATGTGGTGCATATACACCATGGAATACTATGTAGCCATAAAAAAGAATGAGAGCATGTCCTTTGCAGAAACATGGATGGAGCTGGGGGTTATACCTTTAGCATACTAACCCAAGAACAGAAAATCAAAACTGCATGTTCTCATTTATAAGTTGGAGCTAAATAACAAGAACATAGGAATACATAGAGGAGAAACAAAAACTGGGGCTTACTTGAGACAGGAGGGAGAGGATCAGAAAACGTAACTATTGGGTACTATACTTAGTACCTGAGTGATGAAATAATCTGTATACCAAATTCCTGGGACATGAATTTACCTATGTAAAAAACCTGAAAATGTACCCCTGAACCTAATATAAAAATTTTAAAAAAACCTCCCCCCAATCATTCCTTTTCTCTGTCCATTCTCTTTCCTATAAGAATATAGTTCTCAGATAACATTACTGCAACTGAAAAGACATTGCCATTGGCGATGATCAGTTAACATCATATGAGCATCTGAGGAAGAGACAGAGGACTTTTCCAGGAGGAGGCTGATGATGAGCTCCTTGTGCAAGAGCTGGCCTCTGACAGAGAAGTGGGATTGGTCCACGTGGAGAAGCGCTAGTGTGCTCCAGATAGAAAGAATGATGTCAACAGATGGAGATGGATGTGTTTGGGGCATGTGCCATGACAATGAAGACTGGAGGTCGACTGTAGTATATGGTCTGGAAAGAGGGAAGAGTGAAAACACAACTGGGCCTGTGAGGGGAGGACTGGGGAATTAATCACTTGGAGACTGGACAGTAATTGAAGATGTGACAAAACACAGCAGGGCTCCAGCTGCAGAGAGAGACAAATGATTAGAATGCAGTCAGGGGAGGTAAGAATTAATGTAAGTCAGGCCTCAGGCATCAACAAGAGGATGTAGAAGAATGAGGGTCTGCAGCTAGGGTCCAAGGCATTGAGAAGAAATGGTGTAAGATGTGGGCTCCTATGCAACATATGTGATCTCCTGAGGTCTCACCTGGAATTTGAGGCATACTTTATCCCATCTATACCAGGATTCAGCTACACTTGCTGAAGTGACCCATGTACAACCCTGAAATTCTGGAGTAAACAGTCATAAATTACGATTTGTCCTTTTCTTCAACTCCCAACATCAAGAAGCACCCAGTATCATTGCAAAAAGAAATGTAGAATGATTAAGAAAAATAAATCTGGCAGACCCCAGGGTGCTAGCGAGGTAGTTCCTGGATGGGGCCTGAGAGGAGAGGGGAGAAACCTTTGAAGTCAAATGACATAATGTACTTGGGTGAAAATAAATCATCGTGGGGAACCCTGATTATATAATCTTTATTTAGTTGACATAGCTCAGATAAGCAAGCCTTTCATTCCCCGACCAAATGTGTAAACTTTACTTAAGCTTACAACCAACACCCAGTTGCATCTGCTGCTGCTCCTTGCTCTTGCAACACTCCAGGTCCTGACCTTCTTTTTCTAGGCAAGTATGTGTGATCCCACATTGCCCATATGGCCTCAAATGTCATACTATCCATGCTGTCAAGTTAGTTTATCATCAGCATGTACTTTCTTAAAGTACGTGCATGGTTTTTCCATTGTGAAAGGCAACGTGTTTGGAGTCTGAAATCTGAGACCCAGAAAAGCAAGAATCAGCTTTATCAAATGTGGAGTAATATTTACAATGTGTGTGTGTTGTTTTTTTAATAAGGCAAATGAACAACAGCAACAAACTCTCTAAACCTATTTCATTTATCTGTGTACATGGAAACTGAACTCAACTTTTCCTGTGAGCCTTTTCATCATCTGGCCACATAGTTCTACTACTAATTAGTAGTGATCTTTTGTATTCAGTTTGATGCTTTATCCTCAAAACCACCACTTATTTTTATAGGACAGAACCTCTCATTCCTATTTTAAAGGTAGAGAAACTGAGGCTTAAAGAGCTAAAATGAATTTTCCAAAGTCACAGATTTTTATTACCTTTCCTCATTATTATTTTCTGTATCTCAAATGCCCTTCTAAGCCTTATGAGGAGAGAAGGCTTCAAAGTCCACTATGGAGAATTGAGGGAAGGAAGCAGTCAGCCTATTGTTTGAGTGTCCCAGCCCTGGAGCCACAGGGACCTCCATTAGAGCTCCAGCTCTATTCACATACCATGGGACTTTGGGCAAGTTGTTTATTTTCCTTGTGTCTTTGTTTCCACATCTGTGACCTGTGAGCAACAACAGTGCCAGTATCATTGTGTGGTTGTGAAGCTGAAGGAAAAATGCATGTTGCACACCTGCAATGTGCCTGTGACACAGTAAACTCAATCAGATGCTAACTGGTAAAGAAATATCTTACTATCATTTCTATAGGTGGAGATTCAGAGACCACCTGCCAGCACAGGCTGAACTCAATGGCACATCACATGGGGATATGGTCCATTAATAATAACTTTCATCTTAGAAATAAGATACATTAGGGTGGAAAGACATGGAAACATCCAATGCAGACAATACAATGCCAACAAAACCAAATGCCACTAGCAATGGCACTTCTTTGGTTGTAGTCAGACTCGCCATGTGATGGAAACAGTAAAAACTGTTTATTAAAGCAGACCAAGTGTTCTCAGTTACGGTTAGAACATCCTGTTTCTGATGCCAATTCTTTCAAAAACCTCTTATTCACTCTGTTGACGAGGGAGAGATTTCTACCCTAGGGTCATGTATGAACGCAAAATACCCTACACTGGACAGATGAGTTTGACAGTAGTTTATAGTCACATATACTCACAGACTGAAGGAGGATGGTGTATGCCCCATAGGGCCACAGAGTGGCTCTTGGGGCTCTTGGGAACATAGTGAACAAACAGCGTCTCGGGGAGGATGGTTTTGTAATAACAAGAGGGTGATATGCTCCCCGGTTTCTATGGGAGGATGTATTTGGCTTGTTTGCTTGTTTGAATAATTGTGAAGGCTGGCAGGAAACTGGAACCTGGTCCTTCGGGATAAGCAGGAACTGTTTCTGGTCTCTGTGATGGGAAGCTTCTGTTTGCTATGAAGGCCTTACCTATGGGAGCAGAACGGGATGCTTTCATTTTCCTACCTCTAGGAGAGCCAAGAGTTACACTATCAAAGTTCTCCTGATTTCACCAAATATCAAAACACATATAATATTATGCCTTAAATTTAGACCTTACACCACACCTGAACAATGAGTACAAATCCCTTCCTCAACCAAGGCACCACTATCACATTTCAGACTGTAGAGGTGAAGAGAAGATCCTATAAAATCTTATTCAAGTATGAAGGATTGGAACACCTTTAGACTTTTCAATAGTATTGTTATTATCTGGAAATTTATGGAGAGATGCTTTCAATATTATAAAATAAAATGACTTTTAATGTTGAAATCTACACACAGTGGTACTAACAAGTGTGAAAATAGAATAAAAGCATTTTAAGACATAGAAGTCTCAAGGAATATACTTCTCAGTCATTCATTCTCAGGAATCTTCTAGAGACTATCTTTCACTGAAACACAGTATTAGACAAAAAAGGAAAATATATGAAATAGAGAAAGCAGATATCCAACTCAAAAAGAAGTGAAATAATTTTCCAGCTTGTTGGCAAAAGAAGATCCTTAAACCTCCTCTGATATATCAGCTGCAGAGAGCCACTAGTTCAACTTGGAGACTGAGGGCTCCAGAAGAGATTTTCCAGCAGGGTAGGACACAGGAAGAGAGAATAACTGCTAAAGCTCAACATATTGAAAAAATACTTAAATAATTGAAATTGGACATATCGAAGTAATGCTTAAATAATTATGATAATTATTTCAGTCTTGTAAATAATTGTTTTCCTACTGAAAATTAATCAACTAAACAACAGTAAAGTAACCCAAATAAGCATCAACATCAAAAGCATAGTAAAGTTCCGCAGAAAAGATCAATTTAAATATCATATTATTAGGCATAGCTATACATTTTTGTTTCACAAAATAATGTAAATACTTTGTATTTACCTAACAAATATCATATTTAATGTCTAGAGAATTAAATTGAAAAGGGTGTGACATAAGAGCAGAGGGGGTGATAAAGAACACTAAATCTTTATACTTAGTAGGATTAAAATATATGCTAGTTAAAGCTGCATAAGAATACCAATATAGCTATATAGTTTAGAGACATAAAATTAAGTATCAAAAGGGTTGCTAAAGAAGTTCATAGTGGTTACCTGTGTGGAGCATAAGATGTTGGGGAAAAGGGAACAGAGACTTGTTTTCATTATAAAAAAAAAAGAAAAGCCTTGTAGAATTACCTGACTATTTAATCATTGTGTATTCACAACCTCAATTAAAGATAAAAATACATATTTTTGTTTCTAAAGAAGGGCATTTAATAAAGTTCAGTCATTGATGATAAAATTTCTGAGATTTACTGATAAAAGGAAGCTCCCTAATCTGATAAAATTCCATCTTATCACTAGATATAGAAAGCATGGTGTATATGTATATATATATTTGTACTTTTTCTTTTAGGAATAACAATAGAGGAATTGCATTGTTATAATAATAGGTGTAATATAAATATAATAACAAAATGGATTATTTCTATTTTGAATGAGCAGCATAATTCAAGGTGTATTAAGCAATGCAATTAAAAATACAAAGAAATAGAAAAAAAATACTTAAAGGAAAAGAGTTAAAATTTGGAGAATTTCTATCATACCAATAGAAAATGGAGAATTTTCTATCATACCAATAGAAAAATGTGTCTGAAGTCATAAGGGAATTCAGCAAAGTTACTGAACAGTATACTATGTAATAAAAATCAATATGCCATTCCACAGTATTTTAGGTACTAACCTAAAATAAAATATAGAAGAAAATGAGATACTATGCATAATTGCAAATAAAAACTACACGTAACAAATGTAACCAAAAATTCACAAAAAGGAACATTTAAAAATTCCAATTAATTATGTTTTTTAAAATGAATTAATAGACATACCCTGTTCATGGATGTAACAGCCACCTCATAAAGGCATCAGTTCTCCATAGATTATTTTATCATTTAATGAAATTAAATTTAAAATGATAGATTTAGTGTGTGCATTTGATCAACTGACTGAAATTTACATACAAAATTAACATCTAAGAATTGATAAGATAAAGTTTAAAAAGCAAAGCAGTAAGCAGTAATCACCATATCTCATATTAATAAATACTACAAAGTCACAGTAATGAACCGAGTATTGTAGTCTTGTAAGAACAAACAGACTAGTATCACATTTTAAGAGACTATAGTAACATATCTGTGGATTAATAGAGACTTGGTGATGATAGAGTTGACATCACAAATAAATTTTTAAGGAATATATTGTACCAAAAATGGGGCTGAAATATTGGTCATTTATGTAGTGAAGAAAATCAGAGTACAACTTCCCAAAATACAAGTAATTGTTAGGTTAGACACAGTTAAGGTACAGGAAAGCTCCCTGCCTCCCTCTCTGTGCAAAAGCAGGACAAAGATTTACAAAGACTCTTCTCCTCATTTTTTTCTACTTAAAAACAGAATATAAATTTTCCTTTACTGTAGACAGCCTTTAAGCAGCTCAGAAATGGAGCCAGAGGAATCTGTGAGCAGAATTTGCTCCATTAGTCTCTGCCCATAAATTTACCTTCCTACAGTTTTTCTGCTTTTGGAAGCCTGGGACTGTTTTTCTTTTTGTCCTATTGCTTCTCTTAAATTTGTTACTCTTCTTTGAAGATCTTAGATAAACTGAAACTCTAAGCAAATGACTTGAGTTATGTTTCTCCAACATGGTATGCACTTCATGTGTCAATTAACTTGTTTGTTTTACTCTTATTAATCTGTCTTCTGTTGCAGGAGTCTCTCCAAACTATGAATTAATGAAGGTTGAGAAAAAATATACTTTTTCCCCTTTGGTAGGAAAAATAAAAGTAGATACCTATCATACATTATATATACATTTGATCTCTAGATGTATTTAACACTTAATTGAGAATGGTAAATTTCATACATATACATATATATATATATAAACTTTATATGTACATATATGCACATATATTCACACATTTAGATATACAAGCACATCCACATGTATACTACATATACACATATGTATACTACATGAGTAGACAAACACACATATGTATATACTATATGGGGGTGTGTGTGTGTGTGTGTGTAATTATTTCTATGCAGAGTGTAAGGACATTTTATTCTGGTTTCAGTTGCATTTATTTGATTGTCAATGAGATAGAAAATCAATTGATCTACTTGTTTGTGGTAGGCAGAATTCTAAATTATACACCCCAAATGTATGGCCCCTGTTGTATATACACCATCTCCCAATTAATTATTGCTCTCCAGTTGTTACTGTAATGAGACATTTTCATATTTAATTGAAATCCCAAATACGTTACATTTAAAATG
Organism: Cheracebus regulus; assembly: GCA_963574635.1. Classification (NCBI taxonomy): domain Eukaryota; kingdom Metazoa; phylum Chordata; class Mammalia; order Primates; family Pitheciidae; genus Cheracebus; species Cheracebus regulus. Next base: position 14,580 of record CAUYQU010069562.1, read on the forward strand.
GCGCTGACTTAATCAGGTGAGACCTTAAACGGAACTGGGTTATTTCTGGGAATGGCGATTCAACACATAAGAGAATAATTCATAAAAGTATTTCTCCTTTCCTGTAAAGATCCATGTGTCAAGGACTGTGGGCAGCATTTGGGAGCTGAGAACAGTTCCCAGCTCAGTCAGCAAGGAAGCAGGAATTTCAGTTCAACAATCACAAGGAACTGGATTTGGCCAGCCATCTGAATGTGCTTTAAAGAAGATTCTTCCCAGAGCCTCCAGAAAGGGACACAGTCTGGCCAATACACTGATTTTAGCCTTGCAAAGATCTGAACAGAGAACACAGCCAGCCATACCCAGATGTCTGATCTATAAGACTTTATGCTAGTAAATGAGGGTTGTTCTAAGTCACTAAGTTTGTGGCAATTTGTTATGCGTCAACAGAAAAGGGAACATTTGAGGGTTTACCTGAATAATTTGTCGATTAATATTTTTGTCCATTTTGGGAAGAGGTTCTTATTGATTCTTTAAAAAATCTTTATATTCTAGACATTAAGAAGAGTGTGGTATATATATTCTTTCATCCTATCATCATCTGTTTTCTTTTTTAAAAATATTTTATTTTTAATTTTTGTGGATACATAGTAAGTATATATACTCATGGGATACTTGAGATGTTTTGATAGAAGTATGCAATGTAAAATAATCCCCTCATGGAGAATGGGATAACCATCCTTCAAGTGTTTATCCTTTGTGTTACAAACTTGATTCCTGAGGCCCTCAGTTTCCCTAACTCAGAGCCTTCCTGATGCTGGCGTGGAATTCTCCTTGAGATCAGTGTTTTCCTCTTCACCACCTACTGATTTGTCCCTTAAGTAAGATGCAGAGTTTCCAAGCCAAGAGATGCTCAAGTTCATAGTGACTCTGAATGATTAAGTTAGATTAAGGGCTAAATAAGTGCTTGTGGGCTAATCTTGGAGACATTCCCACTTCCAACATAGACATTGTGAAGATATGTACTGCTAGGGCAAGAAAACACAGAGCAAACAAAACATGACCAAAAAACCTTTTACTTAGTCACACATCACATCACAACTTGAAACTTGAATTATATATATTTCAAGATGTAACATAAGGTATTTGCTTTCATATTTACTAAAATATTGAAGTTCTGTCTTTCTTTTCTACAATTCATAACTTAATTTTAAACTATTTTTTTTAGAATGTCTGAAGTGAGGCTTACTAATGTCCATTTTTATTTTGAGAATTGTGTTCATTCTTCTTTGAAATTGGTTGTTGAACCAATGTATTCTCTGGCTTTTTCATAACTGGTAGTCGTTTTAAAGGAAAAAGGAAAGATTATTTTGGAAATTAAATAAGTGGTGAGGAAAATCAAAAATGTTAATGCTATTTGAATTTGTGGTTAGATCACAGACTTGCTTCAAGAATCAAAATGTCTTTATCCTTGTTTGAAAGAGATTTTTCTGATTTCTTCAGAGGACTTCTATAGCTCAGAAATATAGCCACATGAACACAATGGGGAAAAAATTAAATTTTTTCTTAATTAAAAAATGTTTAGAAGTTGAAAAATTGCTCTAATATGACTGAGTATTTTTCCATTACTAGAACACATTTAGACGTATGTTCAAAGCACAACCAGGCCAAAGAATTGGAAAGGCCCAAGTAACAGTTTTCACTAAAATATAGGAAAAATACCCATGCAAAGAGTATTCTATTCCTTCTCCGAAATCTATAAAATTGAAGAACTCATAAGCAATTTTTACAGAAAACAAAACTTGTAATTGTAGTTTATGTAATGCTAATTTATACAAGAGTTTTATAAAAGCAATGATTTATACATATATATATATAACATATTTTGGATTTGAACAATTTGTGATTGCAGGCCATTTGGGCCATTTCATTTCCTGCCTACCAGTTAATAATCTGAGACTAACAGAAGTTAGTTAGTGCTGAACAGTTGCAGTGTGCAAGTTCCTTGAAGAATTCATACTGAATATAAACAGGAGGAGCCACAGTTTTGCAGGAAATTCAGGGCCGATCAGATTGCAAGCCTCATTCTGGAGACAGGCTGGTTTTGGATCAAAATTACCAAAAAAAAAAAAAAAAAAAAAATTCTCTGAAATAAACTCCAACCCTTCCAAACTCACTTTTATTAACATTTAAATAGTCTAGATGTTTGTCTAATTTTTTAAGTAATAAAAAGACCATTATTTTCTGTCAGTGATTTATGATTCTGGCAAGAATTTCAATCTTAAGCATCCCAGGTCTGCTACTTATACAAAATGATACTATTTGTTTTACTTTTATTTTTATTTTAGACCAAGGCAATAGCTCTTGGTTTTAAGGAAAACTTGGTTTAGTAAAATGATGAAATAAATAATAAACATCTGTAATAAAGAAAGACCAAAACAAAAACAAGTTGATCAGTGTCCAAGTCCCCAAAGCTCAAGTTTGTTTCACTTGCTTTTTCTCAGAGACAATATCAAAAAGAGAATCATCTGATCCTATTTTACTTTCTTCATTTAGTACATGGCCTGGGATAAAAAGATCCAAGTTCATGTTTTGGTTTACCCCTTCTTGAGTGTTTTGACCAAGTTACTTCGCTGGGGAGAAGTCAGAAAAGTTATCAACCTCATAGTTCTATGAAGAGAAATTACTGTGAGATTGACTATAAATTTTTTAGAAACTTGAAAGCACATTCTGATAGATTTTGTTATTGTTGTTATTCTTTTCATCCTGGCTAACATCTTAGAGTAAAACCAGTACTGAGGATCTCTCATAACAAGAAGAGTTCTCCAAAAAGAGAATGTTGGATGCTATCATCTGTGAGTTGAGAAGCTTTACATGGTTCCCTGGCAAAATTTAGAAAGGGATCTTCATGTGGTTTGGTTTAGGACAGAAAAGATATATTAAAATAATCATCAAGAGCTTTCACAAATTAACCTTCAGTGAGACAGAAAAATAGTACTATGTTTTCTCAACTTGCAGATAAAGGGACTGTCATAGATGTTGAATCATTCATTTTACAGTTTTTTAACACAGTTTTTTTGGAACATCTTATGGGGAAAATGTACAGAATGCTAGCTCCATTATTAGCTCTTAAGTATATTGAGATATTAAACCATGCAATGATGATAAGAGTGATGGTAGTGAAAGAAAGGGGGCCGTGCCACCACACTGTAGCTCTGTGATGGCTCAGGTCCCATTTGAAATGTTCTGTCATTGAAGATGATCATATTGGCTAAATTTAGGGTGACAGAATGGTGAGAGATTCAGTAAGATGATCCTAGCCTCAAATGTCAAAATCAAGAGTAGAGAAAGATTAAAAATACAAGCAATTAAATCTAATAAAGCTAAGTGTGAAGTTTCTTGTTAATATTTAAAAACTCCAAATCATATTTGTGCTGCATAATCAATCGCTATGTCAATAATCAATCAATATGTCAATCAATATTTCTCTTCTCTTCTTTTCTTTTTCTTTTCTTTGAGATGGAGTCTTGCTCTGTCACCCAGGCTGAAGTGCAGTGGTGCGATCTCTGCTCACTGCTGCAGCCTCTGCTTCCCAAGTAGCTGGAAGTTCAAAGAATTCTCCTGCCTCAGCCTCTCGAGTAGCTGGGATTACAGGTGTACACCACCATTCTCAGTTAATTTTTGTGATTTTACTAGAAATAGAGTTTCACCATGTTTGCCAGGCTGGTCTCATTTGCCAGGCTGGTCTCAAACTGCTGACCTCAACTGATCACCTGCCCCGGCCTCCCAAAGTGCTGGGATTACAGGTATGAGTCACTGTACCTGGCCATCAATCAATATTTCTTAAATTAATACATAAATAAATGTATGAGTTGGCCGAAGGATAGATGAATTTCACATTCTGTGTGAAGAAGAGTTTACTTGATAGTAATTTATACTTAAAAATAAAAATGTAGGAGTCATGAAATCGAAGCTGGGGTTCCCTCACAAGCCATCTGAGTGTCTCTGCAAGAGACCTGAGAGACCTGAGGTAAGGTGCCCATGGCCTCCTGGCCAGGAAAGAACACATCTGAGCTCAAAGAGGAGCTGTTTGCCTGCATACCCGGCTGATAAAAAAGAGCAGAGGCAAAGAGGAAAGGAGGAATCAGGGAGCTTTGGAAGATTAAATTGTAGAATTAGTCATGACTGGCTATTGATGGCCATGTTCCCTTCCATGCATGTCACTTGCTCTTACTGTTTGAAGATTCTCCACATATATCACCTTATCTCTAACTCCAAAGATAAATAACCTGAATAAGTGATCTGGACAGCTGTTAAAAGGTAAGGAGACGAACATCTTTTTTTAAATGGATGTTTGGATGTTAAGATGTTTGTAAAGCATGCAAACATCTTTTAAGATGTATTCTGCACCCTTGAGAAGATGTTTATATTGCAGTGGTTCTGAAACTGTGGTAGCCACATCAGCAGCTCCTGGGTGCTAGTGAGTAACACAAGTTTTCAGGCCCCTCTCCAGACCTAGTGAGTCAGAACTTCAGCACTGGGCCCAGCAGACTGCCTTGAATCAAGACTTCCAGCTCATCTGAGGCACACTCAAGTCAGAGAACCACTGTTGTATTATTGGTGCAAACATCCCAACAGAGAAAGGTAGACATACAATTTATGAAGATGTGGAAGAATAAGAGGTGTCAAGGCATCTGTAAAGGAAAATAGAATCTTATTTAGATGGCTAAAACCCAGCAAAAATATGTGGTTTAATTGACATCCAGGAAGGTTGAGTCACTTGTTGAGGTTCACATAGCCTCCTAAGAGGTTAAATGATTATGAATTTAAAAACACATTTAGAATGACTACTGAGAATAAAAAAAAAGGACAACAAAAAATATTAAACAGGAAGGAATTCCAAATGCTAGGAATTGCTAAAAGAAGCTAGAGAGGAATTTATCTGTCAAAGCAATGCAGTTTGCTTTTTTCCACCCTGCAGTACTAAATCATGCTTTTAATTCAATAATGGCATGTAAGAATAAGCTCATTAAATGAGTTAAGCTTTCGTGACCCTCAAAACTAGTTTTTTTGCTCGTTGACTCTGTTGAGAGCACAGCTGAAACCCATCTTCTCCCATCTCTCTTGATGTTTTTATCAGGCAAGAGGTCACTATGGTAATTATAGAAGAGAAAAATATAAACAAGTATATATTTATTGTATTTCAGATTTTATCTTCTGTGGCTTTTATCTGCATAGGATGCAACTGTCTTTCACACAGATAAGAGTGGCTGTCCTCCATGTTCACTCTGTCAAATGCCTTACCACTTCGTGTTTGGATGATAATGTCTATATCCATATGAATGAACGATTCAGAGAGGCACAGATTTGAACCTCTCAGCAGTGAAGAACAAATAAATTCTGTAAGTAAGAAATTGAAGTTTTTTTGAAAACTTAACATTCATTTCACTTATTTAGAAAATATGATTTTAAACATTTACACGCTTTTTAAACATTAAAAATTATGATGAGACACACCAATGTGTGATAAGCCTATTTGTCAGGTGGCCACATAAACTCAGGAATGGAGGAAATGTGATTGATATAAATTTATAGTAAGCACTTAGTGATTCAGGTGGTAGGTTGATAAAATCTCAGAAAAGTCCTGGAACTCAGACTAACAAGGCTGGATTGTATTAGTTTAAATATCTTTAAAGATAATGCATTGGCCAAAGAGTCAGGGAATTGCCATGAACACAGAAAAAAAGGCAGTAGTTGTGGCAGAGGCAGATAAGACAGTTGACCCATGGACAGCCATTGCTACTTTGCAAAAGCCACAGCTATATTGCCCAGACCATGCTTTTTAGGTTACCTGTTCTCATTGTTTTCTCATTCTATATTCCATAAAGCCTTGCTTTTGCTAGTTTTCCAAATATGGGAAAGAATGCCTGGTCAAACCACTACGTATTCCAACCTGCAGGAGAATTTTTATTTGTCATTGTGAATTAGTAACACTGACCATTCTATTTAGTTCATTTATTCATCCAAGTATTTCCTTAGAAAGGAGCTTCCTGGGTTTCTGAGATAGTGAGCTCCTTGGTAGGGGAGAAAGATGGCATGCAGGTGTTACAGTGACTTACTTTGGAAAGTGACCCCATGGGACACAGCCCAGAGGAACGATCTACCTGTCAAGGAACAGGTAGTGGCACCAACTGCACTTCAGAGAAAATGACACTGTTGAGCTCGTTCTTTTTATTTATTTTCATTTTTATTTTTTTGAGACAAAGTCTTGCTCTGTCACCAGGCTGGAGTCCAGTGGTGCAATCTCAGCTCACTGCAACCTCTGCCTCCAGGGTTCAAGTGATTCTCCTGCCTCAGCCTCCCAGGTAGCTAGGACTACAGGCGTGTGCCACCATGCCCAGCTAATTTTTGTATTTTTAGTAGAGATGGAGTTTCACCATGTTGGCCAGGATGGTCTCGATTTCTTGACCTGGTGATCCACCTACCTTGGCCTCCCAAAGTGCCAGGAGTGAGCCACTATGTCTGGCCAAGCTTGTTCTTAAATGACATGTACAGTTTGGTCAGATTTGTGTTTTTGTTTTATTTTGCCTTAAGGGGGTAATAGGAAAGGACTTGGATGCAGAGAATGGGGACAGAAAAGCAATGCCCTAGGTAGAGTGCCCCATTGGGGTTGGTATTGGAAGAGGCAATGTTTCCAATAGGAGGCTTTGAGTTGTGATGTGCCAACTTCCAGCTGCAGTGCCCAGGGCAGGGGAGAGAAGTTAGGCTGCAGGGAACACTGGGCTCTATTCCACACGCAGAGGTCATGAAGGAGGAATTGAAGAGCCAACAGAGCACTTCACCTGCTGGTGGCAAGTGGAATACAGATTGAGAGGTGGAATACAGATTGAGAGGTGGAGTATGGATTGGCTGAAACAACCAACAGAAATATTGTGTGATCTACAAATGCAATTTTAAAATTCTTTAATAGACACAGGAAACAAGTGAAATAAATGTAATGATGTATTTTATTTAACACAATACATCCAAACTTTTGTCATTTAAAATGTCATCACTATACAAATTTATTGATGATAGTTTATACTTACTCTTTTTGTACTTAGTCTTTGAAACCTTGCATGTATTTTATACATAAAGCATATTTTGATTTAGATTCTAAACTCTCATCAGAATTATTGGACCTGTATTTAGATTTCATCAAATTTAAAGTTGAAGAGTACATTCACATGCCAGAGTTTTTCAGATTCTTAAGGGTCTCTCTCTCTCTCTCTCTCTCTTTTATCTTTTTTGAGATGAGATCCGGCTCTATTGCCCATGGTAGAGTATGATATTGTGATTTTGGCTCACTGCAACTGCCACCTCCTGGGCTCAAGTGATCCTTCCACCTCGGCCTCCCAAGTAGCTGTGATCACAGACCCATGCCACCGTGCCCCCACCTCACCGCCCAGCTAATTTTTTGTGGTTTTGGTAGAGACAGGGTTTCGCCAGGTTGCTCAGGCTGGTCTCAAATTCCTGAGCCCAAGCAATCCAACTGCCTTGGCCTCCCAAACTGCTGGGATTATAGGTGTGAGCCACCACACTCAACCAGAGATTCTTAAAAGTTTTCTAACAACTGAATCCAGTATCTATATTTTATTGATTTAATGAAATTAAATACTACTATAACTTTAGATAACTGGTTATGCCCGTCACATGTCAAGTGCTCAGCAGTAACATGCAGCCATTGGCTAGTGTATTGGACAAGGCAGGGCTAGAGCAAGGAGACTTGGAGGAAAGGATCCATTTGGAAGATTTATGTTGGATGCTTCTTGAATGCAGTGACTAAAACTTAGTCATGATTTCATCCTTTTTAAATGACAAACACAGATGCCTAGCATAACTATTGAAATGAGTTTTAAAATTCAGTAATCTCCAGGATAGTATTTGTTCACATTAAAACTTAAATGACTTTATCTAAATAAAGTTATTAAAAGAGGGATGAAAAATAACATGAGAAATGTAAGCAAGTAATGAAAAAAAGAATGGGAATTAAAAATAAAGCGCCTCAATTCTTCTGTTGACCATGTTAGGTAGACAGACAATCTCCCATTAAGTTGACCGTCAGAAACCAGCTTCTTCATAATTGATAAAGCCATCTTGTGCAAAGAGATAATGTGAAAATTGTGGACAGCAAAAAAGCATTCTAGGGCATGTATCTTTTCACACTGTCTGATTTTGGAAGGTCAAAGTATGAACTCTACCTACCAGAGTGCCTGGCTTTTAGAGTGCACTAAATATGTTACTTTCATTTCCTCTTGTTAAGAGAGAGAAGATAAACATCTGCTTACATCAATGTGTTTATGCAGGGAAATTCTACAGTGCCATATTTATGATCAAGTCTTACAATAATCACATATAGAATAATATTATTGGTTCAATCTGCTTGACTAATGAATAGTTTAAAACTAATTTTGTGACCATTTACTAATAGCATAATTATTTAAAAATGAAATAAACTACTAGTCATTATCTTCATATTTGTTTTCCTTGAAGTCTTTAAATGGTTGTGATCTTCAGTAAGTTGGAAAAGATGATTTTTTCTAAAGCTTTCCTTTGGTTTTGGATTTTGAGAGGTCACATAATTCAGTGTCACACTAAATCAAATTGACATAATATTAAAAACACATTTCCTAAGTGGATTTTTAGCTAAAATTTTACTTGGATGAAGATTATCAATATTACCTTGAACTTCTCAGAGCCAGGAAAAGAGGCAAAATAGAGTGTTTTATTTCTCCCTTTATACTTGTAGGACTATTGCCCAGTCCACCTCCAAAAGTCAAGCCTTTCTTGGTGGAGTCTTATTTACTGTGTCAAAAGGCATAAATACTGCATCTCACCCTGAATTTGAGGGAGTTGACACCTCTTAACCAAAACCAGTCCTTACTCAGAATATGACTAACATGTAACTGGCCCATTCTGTGCTCACTGCATATCTTAACTCACTTAACTTTCATCAATATATCGAGAGGCAGGTACTATCATTCTACCCAACTACAGATGAGTGAAGCCAGGCACAGAAGGTGAAGTTAATGCTTGGCCTGGAAAGCTGCCTTAAGGACTTTGGTTTATATTCTGGGTGAAATAAGAAGCCACTATAGGGTTCTGAGTCTGAGATAACACAACTCAGAACCCTATAGTGGTGACCTGAAGATAAAGGTAGGTAGAGTAGCCAGGAGGTAATCCGGGCCTGAGAGGATGATAACTCTGATCAGTACGTAGGTGGTAGGGCTGACGATAAGGGGTTGGCTTCTGATTATCTCCTGAAGGTGGAGCCGAAATGATTTTCTGAAAGATTGGATGTGGAATATGAAAAACAAGATAAAAATGTGGCTGACTCCCAGAACTTACCCATGCTCCTGGAAACAGAGGGTTTCCAGAACCTAAATGAGAAGAGACTGTGACTGCTGCAAGTGTGGGTGGGTTCTGAAGGGAAGATGTTGAATGGAAAGCACAGATTATGTGTCCAGTCAGAGATGTTAAATGAGTGATTGGACATATGAGTGGATTTCAAGAGAAGGCTGAACTGAAGAGAAAGTCTAGGAATCTATTCCATAGGAAAAATATTTCTAGTCAAGAGACCAGGAGAGATTGTCAAATGAGCATTAGAGATAGAGACAAGAAGAGCATAAGATAAACCCAATGACTTATTGCTCCAATGAGCAGGTGTTCCTGTGACAAGGAAGTGATGAGCTCTACCAGCTGCTTCAGACACGGAGATTATGGATGGCACGAAGGAACTGTAACTCAGATGCATGCATGTTCCTCAACACTTTCTCCCCCAGTCTCATTCCCAGAAGCTACCTTGATGTTGGTGACCTGAGCTCAGTGATGTGAGGAAGTGAAACTGGACGGGCTGACTCCAGAGCAGGTTCCAGTCTAAGTGCAGTTAAGTTTAACAGAATGAAAAGCAAAAGGTGTTGCTCTTTGTCTTCCCAAAATGACATTGATACAACCTTGCCTACTTTATCTCTAGTGAAATTTACCTATTCCCCTAGTGGCCAATTAAGTCTTATTGTGACTTTTCAACAACTTAGGCATCGAGGGAGGATACATTTTAGGGAAAAGACCCTAATCACTTGGGTCATACGGTTCACAGCTCACATTACCTAAGAGCCTGAGTGTCATAGCACGAAGGAAAAGAGGCCTTGAACAGATCGAGCCTCCAGAGATGTCTGAGATGGGATTCAGGAACTAGGAGATCAGATTTTCCTGATGAGAAGAGGTATACCACAGTTCTAAGTTTGCTATGGTCATACACTCAATTCAAATTCACAAGAATGTGTGTTTGAAAAAGAAAAAAAAAAACTATAATGAGCTGATTTGCCATTGTTCAGAGGAGAAAAGCTTGGACTTTGTCAGACTAGATTCCATGAAAACCCAAATTCCAGAGATGCTGGTACACCGTGTGCTCATCTGTCCTAAGACTCAGATTTATTACCTCTCAAATGATAGCCTATTCACCTTAGGGAATCTCCACTGTTCTGAATCAGAAAAGAAAGGAACAGTGCAGTAAGATCTTGTATTTTAATTACCCATTGAACTAAGATTGCATTTAAACTTGCCACTGTGACACTTAAGAGTATACTGTAAAAGAGTGACCTCCTTAACCTGAAAGACAACAATTCTGTATTTGATGGATTAGGACAGGTACAGATGCATACATGTAGCCAGCAGAGAACATCTTGCCTGGGGGGATCCTAAATTTTAAGGACCAGAAACAAGGGGGCTTTAAAGTATAACAGTGAGACCTTAGAGGGAACTTCAACAGTGTGGGAAGAGCCTGGAAAATACACTTGTCCTTACAGTATTGTATGCCACAGAATTTTTCCTCTTCCTAAGACATAGACAAGTCACAAAGTAACTCTTGAGGTGTCCTAAAAAGAAACTCTAAAAGCCCAAGTAATTATTTCACATGGTTATCATGGGTTCTTTCTTGTTTGCTGTTTTAAAGAATAACTTCATGTCAATTGCATCACTTCCGAAGAACTATTTAATATATGATTGGATTAATACACTTTTCTTTCTCTGCTTAGAATTTGATTTAAGTGAGTTTAGATTTTGCTATTTTCATTTAAAAGATTGAACACCTGGTGCTCTGAAACATGTTGACTCTCAGTCCAAAAGCTATTCATTGCAACATTTTATTTGCTTGTTTTTCCAGAAAGTATCCATGATGCCCAAACCTTAAGGTGTGAATAGAATATTTACCAAGGTGAAGAACTAGGTACTAACTGGTAAAATGATGTTGGTATGGCCTGAAGTTTGCCTTTAATCGAGTCCATTGAATGACACGTGAGAATTGTTTCGCAATTCCTTAGCATCAGAAAAACTATTTTCTGCCAAACAGATTTGAAAAGCCAGAGCCATGGAGACGGGCAAGCACTTTAATCTAGTGCCAACTTGGCCCCTTAGGGAAGAATGAGGGGAAGAGAGATGACAGACCTACTATGGATCATTAGATTGAAAGCCCAAGGGGAGATTCATTCTTTTCCAACCTAGTAGACTCCTCTGAAAGCAAAACATCAGTCCAGCCTGGGCTATTTTTGACCTGCATAAAGGACCAAAAGTACATGCTTGCTCTCTCACAATCTCGTTTTTGTAAAAACCATATCACTTATCTGTGGAACACTATTTCTAAAGGGGTCAAATAAGAATATTATGAGGTGATTCCTGTACTTGGAAACTTAATAAGCAAGGTTAGCCCACCCAGCAGTGAGGTACTCAAGTTATGCATTGAGATTTTTTTAGTATACTTTTAAAAACTTCAAATGTGCCTACAAAAAGTATTATTGGTGACACCCACATATTCTTTGTGTGCATGTGGGTTTTTTTTTTTTACATTCTTTTTTTTCTCCTCACCCAAACTTATACCATCTTTATGATCATTATTGGGACATAACAAATAATTCACATGGTGACTTTCCTAAATTGAGCTCTTTCCCTTGAACTGGTTAGAGTTTTGGGAGCTCTTCCATGTTCCATGTCACTCACTTTCTGTCCACCTCTCCAGCCCTCTGAGCTCTCTGCTCCCGACTCCCATCACACACACCTCCTTGCATGGTGCTGCTCATTCATCTATAATGTGCTCAAAGCCTTCTCCATGTGAGAAATTGTATTAGGCACTCAGGAGACTCAAGGGACAACCATCCCTGCCTGTACTTGCTGAGATTGTATGGATCAGGGAGGCAAACAATGGCCAACAAATACAACTCATCATATTATTTACTATCTAGGTCAGAGGTATATGCTGTGCAGAAAAAATAAAGAAGGGTAATTTGTTCTGAGCCATATCTGGGCCAGGAGGGGAGGCCAGGGGAGCCCTCGCTGTGAAGCAAAGATTTGAGGGAGGTAACCAGGGACAGATCTGGTGAAAAGGATACACATCATGGGACAGCAGAGCAAAGCTCTCACCCAGAGGGTCCAGACTGTCTTGGAGCAGCAGGGAGGCCAGTATTGTTGGAGTCCATGGACAGGAGGCGCCTCTGTGGGGAAGGGGTAAGGAAGGTAAGAGCAGCCAGAAGAGAAATACTGAGAATGGAAGGTTGAATGGAGCAACACAGAGATCTTCCCTTAGTCTATAAAGAACGGCTTCTGCAGAGTTGTGGGGACAAGAGAGTGAGAGTAGTGGCTCAACAGCAAATTGGGGAGGAGACAGAAATCGTGAGCGGAGATGCCTCAGAGGCAATTATGCTGAGAAAGGGAGCTAAGAAATGGGTCCTTAGTGAAGGCAGTGGGGGCATGTTAGTTCTTCATGGAAAATTGTGGGATTTCAGTGGGGATTTCAGTGGATGCCATTAATTAAAACCAGCAAAGAGGAGTAAACTTGTCCCAATTTAATGATAAAGGGTTTAAAAAGTATGCAATCTGTTGTGGTTGAAACAATAGAGATGTGAAGATCCAGTTGTCTTTAAATTTTAAAACTTACCTGCCCATAATTTTAAAAGGCTTATCATTTGAAGGAGGGATTAGGCTTTTTATGCTGGTAAATCAAGGGAAATAGTATAGTGAGAAACAGGTTCTGGCTCCATTCAGTGGAGACTCTTTGATAAAACAATCCCTCATGCTCTAGGAAGGACTCCCTGACTCTATCACCATTTGCATGCTTGAAGGCAGTTGTAAATGGAGTATCTGCACAGTGTCAAGGGATAAAGCAGTGATTCTGCAGATGTCCTCCAACTTTGGGTTTCTAAAGAGGAAGTGATGCTTTGAAGAGTGTGTTGTCTGTGTAAATCTCTTCTATTCCCCACAGTGAAGGGTGAGAGATGGTCACTTTCTCCCAGGAGTTCAGAAGTAAGACTGCACAGGTTCCATTCGGCCTGTGCAACCTTAATCAAATGCTTATCCTCTCCAGGACCTCAACAGATGCGTGTTGCTAAAATGCCTACAAAAATGGTAAATCAAATAAAGTAATTTACAGAAAATTAGCTCCCTGGGCCATATATATTTCCAAAAGACAGAACAGAGAATTCTATGCATAGTCTTTCATAATCAAGGGCATGGCTTAGAATAGATCCCTAATCAGGAAGAAAGAGATCAACTATTTTGAACAAGGACAAGTATCATGCAAATATCAGACAGAATTAGAAAAACAAGAGTGTGAAACTGCTCTGCCCCTTCCTGTCTAGTGCAGCCATTGCCATATAGATACAGATGAAAATGCTCAGGTTATACTATGGCAATATGGACTATAACAATAATGGTTCAGGATCACAGACAGAGCCAGCACCTAACTCTGCCAAGCCTATGTCAGGGAAGGCTTTGGAAAGGACAGGACAATGGAAAGATGAGTGAGAGATCCTTAGAAAAGGGAAGAGGGCGTTTTCATCCAAGAAGAAATCCATGGGCAGTGTACAAAGACCACCTTGGGCTTTTGGCATGGCTCAACCTCAGGATTTGTTTTTGGGAAGAGATGACAGATTTGACTGGAAAAAAGAAATTAAGACCAGGTCTTGAAGAGCTAAGCTATTTGGACTTTCTCCTGAAGTCATCAAAGAATAATCCCATCTTCAGGTCACACAGATGATCCAGATGGCATGACTCAGACACACTTAATCACCACTTCACCCTGAAGACACTGGACCACACTGTATCATCATCTCCCACCTGCGTTTCTATAATTTGCCTCTACCTGGTGGCCCTGCTTTTCCCTGGCTGTGCTCCATTCTCAACACAACAACCAAAGTGGTCCAATCCTAAACAGAACTCCTCCCAATTCTGCCAGGCATCCACCTCACTCAGAGAAAAACATTCTAGTCCTACAATAGCTAACATTGGAGGAATATTTTCGAGCTCGGAAATGAGCACTTCTCTTCTCTAGAAGCTCTCATGGCTCCCTATCCCTCACCTAATAAGGAGAGGCTTCTTACAGCCCTTTAGACTCTCTGTCTACCTTTCCAAACTTACACTCTATTTACTTCTTTTTGTATATTTTTGCTCCAATCAAACTGGCCTGCTTCATGGCTTCAGCACCATCCCTTTCCTGTCTTTTGCTCATGTCATTGCTTCAGAAACTGCTTCTCTCCTCAAACTACCATACACCCACCCTAATGCCAAAGTCACCTTGGAAGGCTCCACTTCTTTAATAAGTCTGCTTTGCTTTTCTACCAACTGGCCCAGACCAGATCTCTTCAGATTTTCTGAACTGAGGACAAGGATCTTATAAAATTCACAGCTCTGAACATTTCCTATAATCTAAACTTTCTTCTCTATACATTTCTCATGAATCTCCTTGTGCCGCAGTAAGGATGCCATAAGCCAGTTGTGGATGGGACTTGTGCACATATTTGTGGCAACGTGGTAAAACCACCACAGTGATTAATACATGCTTCTGGGGAGACATTTTGAGGTTATGCAAATATTCTTCTCCTCCTTAAAATGTCACCCAATAATGTTAACATTGTTTGGTGGATCTTGCCTGCAGAAAATGTTACTATGGTTTGCTAATGGCAATTTTGTATTTCCCTCACTTCTACATTTATTCTTTGGAATTCTCCTGTAAGGACGATTTGCCTACTTGCCCTTACTTATGTATTTAATCAGTTATTTTTATTAGTAGAAAATTATGAATATTTAATTTTTTCAGTTATAATCTAATACATTTATAATTTTTCTTGTACTTATTAAAATATTTTCAACTTTTGCCATTGGGAACTCCTTCAGGATATTTATGTGAGTTTTTTTTTTTTTTGACATGTTCTCATTCTCTCGCTCCCTTGTTTCTTTCTCCTTCCTTCCCTTTCTGTTATCTTTTCTCTTCCTCCTTTTTTCCTTGCTTTTCTCTCTTTCCTTCTTTCTTTCTCTCTTCTTTCCCTTCCTTCCTTCCTTCCCTCTCTCTCTCTCTCTCTCTCTCTCTCTCTCTCTCTCTCTCTCTCTCTCACTTCTTTGCTATTCCTGTAAGATGCTTCAGGCTCTTCTTGTATTTTCTATACCTCAAACCCAGACTAAGTTATTCAGGAAACCCTGTTTTTTAGTATAGGTAAATGGCACCTAAAAAGATCTGGGTACTAGCTATTTTAATTGCTTCTGAATTATTAGTGCTTCTAGGATCTTCAGCAAACAAAGAAATATATATATCTGTATAATAACTCATGAATATCCACATACCTATATTTCTATAACAATCATCCTGTGTGTGTAGATAGATGGATAGATAGATATCTCTGACTCTAATCTAGCATCAAACTCATAAATGTACTGTAATTTCAATACAGTATCACCTGATGTCTATTTTATCAATATCATGGTTTCATCTTGCTTAGAAGAATGTAGGCCAGATTTAGAGAGGTTTTTAAGTAACCCTGATCCTCTCTTTAATAATGGCTTTTTTTTGCATGTTATTACATTATATCTGCCAAAATAGAGATAGAGGAGATTTTGTTAAGTTAATGAGTACCCCTAAAATTATATCAGCTTAACACAATAAAAGTTTTATTTCTGGCTCAGACAAACCCTTTCGTGTGGCCAGAGGACATGCTAGTGGAATGTCCTTTTTTTTAAATTATAATTTCAGTTCTGGGATACTTGTGTGGAACTTGCAAGTTTGTTACCTAGGTATACACGTGCCATGGTGGTTTGCTGCACCCATCAAGCCATCATCAACATTAGGTATTTCTCCTAATATTATCTCTCCCCTAGCCCCCACCCCTCAACAGGCTCTGGTGTGTGATGTTCCCCTCCCTGTGTCCATGTGTCCTCATTGTTCAACTCTCACTTTTAAGTGAGAACATGTGGTGTTTGGTTTTCTGTTGCTGTGTCAGTTTGCTGAGAATGATGGTTTCCAGCTTCATCCATGTCCCTGCAAAGGACATGAACTCATCCTTTTTTATGGCTGTATAGTATTCCATGGTGTATATGTGCCACATTTTCTTTACCCAGTCTATCATTGATAGGCATTTGAGTTGGTTCCAAGTCTTTGCTATTGTGAATAGTGCTGCAATAAACATATGTGTGCATGTGTCTTTATAGTATAATTATTTATAATCCTTCAGGCATATATCTGATAATGGGATTGCTATGTCAAATGATATTTCTAGTTCTAGATCCTTGAGGAATCACCATACTGTCTTCCACAATGGTTGAACTAATTTCCACTCCCACCAACAATATAAAAGCTTTCCTGTTTCTCCACATCCTCTCCAACATCTGTTGTGTCCTGACTTTTTAATGATCACCATTCTAACTGGCGTGAGGTGGTATGATCTTTGACAAACCTGACAAAAACAAGCAATGGGGAAATGATTCCCTATTTAATAAATGGTATTGGGGAAACTGGCTAGCCGTATACAGAAAAACTGAAACTGGACCCCTTCCTTACAACTTACACAAAAATTAAGTTACAATGGATTAAAGACTTAAACATATGACCTAAAACCATAAAAACAGGCAAACCTAGGCAATACCATTCAGGACATAGGCATTGGCAAAGACTTCATGATGAAAACACCAAAAGCAATAGCAACTGAAGCTAAAATTGACAAATGGGATCTAATTAAACTAAAGAGCTTCTGCTCAGCAAAAGAAACTATCATCAGAGTGAACAGGCAACCTACAGAATGGGAGAAAATGTTTGCAATCTATCCATCTGACAAAGAGCTAATATCCAGAATCTACAAAGAACTTAAACACATTTAGAAGAAAAAAACAAGCAACCTCATCGAAAAGTAGAGCTTTCTTTCTTAAGAGCCTCAGCATCATTTCTACTTGATATGATGTGTGTAAATATGACATACAAAGAGAGAGAGAAGTGAAGAACCCAACACCAGCAATTAAATGCTTTGAAGTGAAAAAGACACAGGGTCCAGTTGCTCACACTTTATTGTCAAAGAATATCTCATGACTGTAATTAACTTCACACAGGAGCTGAGGAAATGTAGTTTTTCCACGTGTCCACAAAGAACAGAGCAAATATTGATGAACAATAGAAAAATTTGTCCAAAAGACCAAGTGTAGTGTTTTTTTAAAATTATTCTTAATGTAAACACATATCTTTCAACTTTAGCTTGTTTTTCTATTATTTCCCTTAAGTGGTTTTATGTAATACTGTCATGTTCATATAAGTTTGAGAAAATTATCGTTTTCTTATATAGGCTGCATTTGTTGAAACAAAAAGATGAAAGATTTGCTCCTCTAATGATATTTCCCTGAAGTGGAAGGATACATATGGATGAGGAAGGGTGGCAGCAAGTGAAAAGCACAATAATAGAATTACAATCCACACTGAAGTTTTCTGCTTCTCAGTGGGATGGAGGATCCACTCAGCCCAACATCTCACTGAGAACAACCTGAAAGCTGCACAGATTCCCAAATATATGACCTGTCCACATATAGGTCTCAATATAGATGTAGCAGCAACAACTAAAAAAGAAAAAAATCCAGATGGGAGGCATGGTTCCAGGAGAGTCCCAGGATCCCTGGAAATCCTCGTAGCATCTGCCAGTTTTGAGAAGGAGCCAGAGCTGCAAGACTGGGCTTGAGTGGAGCAAAGGGCAGCTACTCAGGGCAGAGAGGTTACACAAGCGGTGGGGGCTCAAACACAAGGCAGTTTCTCCCTTCAGGTATTTGCTAAACTCTGAAGCTGTGTAGGCTGATGGCCAAAGAGCTAAACCACAAAATCTGAAAAGCAGCGGGGAATGTCCTGCCACCTCCCAGTGTTTGGATGCTCAGAAGGCAAGGACCCAAGAGAAGAAGAGATCTGGACATGCTGGTGAGAACTGCAAGCCTGGAGGGAGTGAGGAAGCAAAGCAGTGTGAAATCTGCCCCCACTTTCTCTTTGGGACCACTGGCCAATCTGGGCCAAGTTGAAGGCTAAGTAGCTTTTCATTTTTTTTTTTAACTGTGGCTCGCATTCTGCCAAAAATCACTAGCCATGAAAATAGATGGGATTATCTGAAAACCAAAAGAAAAATTAAGGCAGACCTACAGGTGATTATAATTGCAGGTAGCAGTAGACTTTAAAATAACTACTATGACTATTTTTAAGAAAATAGGAAAAGAAGCACAAAATAGGTGAAAAGCTATGAAAGTTTTATAGAAAGTTTGATTATATGAAGTAGGAAGAAATTCATATTTAACAATTGAAGAGTAACATCTGAAATTAAGAACTCTGTACATGTTGAATAAAAGACTGCAGAAAAACACAGAATTGATATAGAAATCAGATTCATAGAAACTACACAAATAGAAATACAGAGGGAAGAAAAAGAATTTTAAAGCATCACAAAACCTATTAGAGGTGATATATAGTACATCATCAAAAGGCATAATATTCTGGTCCCAGGGTAATACAGGGAAAATTGGTTAAAAGTAATGTTTTTTATAATGACTAAGAATTTCTCTGAAACTGATGAATAATGTCAAACTATACATTTAAGAAGCTCAGCTAGCTTGAGCAGGATTTTTAAACAAAAGAAAAAGAAACACACACACACACACACACACACAGAACCCAGATACACAAAATCCAACTATTGTAAATCAAAGCAAGGAAAAGAATGATAAAGCAGTTAGAGAAAAAAGGGTGCATTGTTTATAAATTTACAAGTAAAATATGCACAGCTGACTTCTCAGAACAGTGGAAGAGGTTAATATGCAAGAAAATACAAAATAAAACTTACTACACAGGCATTAGAAGTAGCATTTTATAGGTTTAAAATGATAATAACTACAACTCATGGTGGTTAACATAAAGCCAGAGTTGACAATAGATAATATATACATAATTCCAAAGTCGTGAGAGTATTAGAAACTAGTAAAAGTAATAATTTGGTTCATAGTTTATATTTTGTAATATCCAGGATAATAACAAAAGTACTCAAAGATGAAAGATAAAACACAAGTATAGCAGTAAATCAATTAAATGTAGAAGGTCTGTGTACAATTTCAAACAAAAATCACAGCAGGGTTTTTAGTATAAATTAGCATGCTGATTCTAAAAATGTACATGGATGTAATGGCAAAATATATTCAAGGAAATGTTGAAGTAGAACAAACTTGCAGGACTTGTAGTTCCAGATAATAATGCTCATTAAAATTTGGTAGTAATCAATAAATGAGGTAGTACAGCAAATACAGACACATATACCTAAGGCATATCTCTTTTCTATTTCAAGGTAGCATTTAAAGCCCATATTGGAGGTGTAAAAGAGGTAGAATTCAAACTGTGGAAAATCCAATTAACAGATTTGGA
This sequence comes from Cheracebus regulus, assembly GCA_963574635.1. Taxonomy (NCBI): domain Eukaryota; kingdom Metazoa; phylum Chordata; class Mammalia; order Primates; family Pitheciidae; genus Cheracebus; species Cheracebus regulus. Next base: position 34,282 of record CAUYQU010069562.1, read on the forward strand.
TGAAATACCTGAAAACCTCTAC
>CAUYQU010069564.1:0-45917 GCA_963574635.1 Cheracebus regulus
TACTTCTCTAAGATTCATTCTTTATCTGTAAATTCTTGATAAAAATAAATACTGCCTTCTTAGGGTTTTGAGTGGATTAAATGTGGGAATGCATGTGTGTTCTTAATGAAAAAAATTATAGAACAAAATCTAAGAAAAAAACAATATTTAAAATGGAATATTTTAGTAAATCCGACAGAGTAGAAGACTTAGAAAACATTTAAAATTCTTCAAAAGAAGTCAAAATCAGTCAGAAAAAAATTGTATGATAGAATGAAACATGGCACATAAACTCATGTTTCAAAATTATTTACTAGGCTACTCAGTGTTTTCATACAGTATTCATGATCCATTATTTGAAATCATTTATAAGAAAAGACACAAAATTATTGACCCCAACCTAAAAACCTAATATAAATACAGATAAATGTGTGGAAAGATCTACATCTAAATTTTGTCAAATATTGTGATGTTACTGCTATGATGGTATTATTTCATTACTGCTATTCATATGTTTCAGACCTTTTATGTGTTTTACAAGTTGTTCTGCAATAAATAGGAATGACCCTTATGGTCCAAAAAAGAAGGATATCAATAACAATGTATTTTTCATTGACAGAATTCTGATATAAAAATAACTTGGAAAAATGTAAAATTTGTTTTTAGCAGTGATTTTTCCATCTTTGACCTCCCTAAGTCTATATACTCAGCCTGTTCAGTTAGAGTTCTTGCCTTTCCATGTTCCTCACTCTTAACCCTAATAAATGTTAACTTATTATAAATTATAAGTATAAACTAATAATATATTCACATTAACAATGTGACAAAATTAAAGTATAGCGAGGAAGGTCCAGAATGAATATGTAATCATTAAGTATTTAACTACAGTTGTGAGGATTTTAGGGGCATGTCTATATTTCACTGGAGTGGGATCATGTACTGTATTATATCATGCTTGCCTGGAAATAACATATAGGTTACCCTTTCTCAACTATTGTGACTGTGTCAGTTTAGCCATTTAAACTACCCAAAACTCAATGTCTATACAACTATCATTTATTATATCTTATCAGTTTGTGCTTTGGCAAGAAATCATTTGACCTAGGCTGGGCTCAGCTAAAGGTGAATCTCCTCAGAGTATGTCTCATTATGCTCCTGACACTAAAACGTGAGCTTAAACATATCTTTCTCATGGTGATTGCCAAGATGTAAGAGTTCATAAAAATATGCATAACACCTAAGCTCAGAACTAGCATATCATCAGCTCATCAGCTTCACTTTTTCTATTGGCTTAGAAAAGTCACATGGCCAAGGTCAGCGTCAAAGGATGGGAAAGGAATCCTACCCATCATGAAGGGGTAATGTAAAATGTCATAAATAGTTTAGGAAATAGATAAGTGAGGAGTGAAGAATTGGGGACAGGAATATAATCTACCACATGAGCCTTAATTTTATTAGAAAGTAGATATATTTATATTGAATCATTAAAATTTGTTTTTATTAGATAAGTTTATCTTCATAATTTACAAGCTAAAGTATCATAATTAATGCTGCATTTATAATTTTTTACATCCTCTATGTGCTAAATAATGTATCCATCACTTCAAACAACACAATAACCTTTTGGTGAACTTATTACTGCCCTTATATAAGAAAATAAATAAAAATACATGTTATGGGTGATTTGCTTATGTAATTTTCCCAAAAGTCTACAGCAATAGCTAAAAAGCAGTTGATACAGCATTCTAAACCATGTGTGGCTCCTCCCAAACCCAGTGATCTTTCACAACAGGCCAATCTGTCATTAAGCCAATGTCTCCTAATTTACTCTTTTTAAAGTAAATATTATATTTACGACATCGTATCTTGTTAAATCTCCTATTTATTAAATTTATAAACAGACAACAGGCATAATTAAGTTTCAGATTTGAACCTCATTGCTGACTCCCAATGCTCACTTCATATGCTGCAGGCATTTTAATGCTGGCAATGACATTATCTGTTGAGGAAAAAATTATAACCAACTACAAAGCTGTTGAGTACTTGCCATGTGTTTCTGTGGCCTCATGCTTATTTAGATGTATGTTGGGAATGCAAAAACAAAGCTGTCCCTACCCCTATTATTTCAGGTACCTGTGGGAAAATAATGGGCTTTGTGTATGTGAACCTCACATGCAATTTTGAAAAATTATTTCCTTGTCCTTGTTTTGCTAAGACTAAAATGGGATGCCAAAGGTACATGTTCATAGTGTGTAACATCTGCTCACTTTATTGTGCTGCCTCTTATTTCAATAAAATCCTTGGAATATTTCCAGTTGCTATCACATAAATTCCCAGAACCTGTGTAAAATTTACTTGTATGTGTAGAATCTAAAGATTAAAATTAAAAGTGGTATGTAAGCAAAACGTTATTACACGGTAGCTGGAGGTGACTACTTGTGGCATTTCAAACTAGTCCATTGTTCTAACCACATTGTAATCATTTATTTAATTTCCCTTTTCCTGTGAGGAAACACCCTACAACCCATTTATTGATGCTTACACCATGAGAGTCACTAAGCTAGATACTGGGAAAACCAAAGAATAACATGTGATCCTTGACTTTGAGGAACTCATAAGAGAGCCATTTATGGAAAAAAAAATTTACAAGGATAACTATAAATATGATCAGAGCTATAATAGATGCATAAAAATATTTCTGTGGAAGCCTAAAGAAGCAAGACATTATGAGGTACAATGAGCTAGCTTTGGAAGGGTGAGCATAATTTTGATATAATAAAGAAAATGAACATAAAGAGAACAGCAAAAACAAATGGAATTATATTATGCAGAAATATTGAGGAAGAGAATTGGGTGGGCATGGGAGTGTGGAATAATGCGAGGGACATAGAGTGCTTGGAGAGGTAGAAAAGAGGCATAACTAAATGGGTACACAGTGGTTCAAGAAAGGAGAGATTAAGCACCTTACTAATAGTGAAACGAGATCATGCCACTGCACTCCAGGCTGGGTGATAGAGTGAGACTCCGTCTCAAGAATAAAAACAACAACAACAAAACACACAAAAAGACAAAATGACAACAACAAAAAAATGAATTTGAACTCTTTATATCAATTGTCTCCATGTTTATTCTTTTGTTTTGCTCACATGCACCTAAAAATTAAAACAATTTTGCATATACTCCCAATACCAACATGTGTATAATTACAGATAAAGTGCATACATTAACAGCCAATAAATTGCTGTTATTAAACATGTAAAAATATACTTCGTGAGCTAAAGAGGAAGAAACCACTTTAAAAATCGTTAATAGATCAAAATGGTATTTTCTTAATGAGAAAAATTGAGAAAATGAATATTCATTATTACTTTTTAAATCATTGTTTAATGATCTATAATACAGCAATTCAAAAGACGAGGACAAAGTTTAGTTCTAAAGGTTTATTTGTATTTATTCATTTATTATTTTTATAGAGTAGCCATCACCTGAATAGTGAACACTGTACCAAATAGGTAATTTTTCAAAACTAACTTTGCCCTTTTGTAGTCCTGTGTCTACTGTCCCCTTCTGTATTTCCATGTGCACCCAATATTTATCTATCACTTATAAGTGAACAAAATATAGTGTCTGATTTTCTGTTTCTGAGTTATTTTACTTAGCATAATGGCCTTCCACTTCGTTCATGTTGCTGCAAAATAACATTATTTCATTCCTTTTAATGGCTGCATAGTATTCCATAGTGCATACGTACCAACTTTTCTTTATCCAGTCCACCATTGATGGGTATCTATGTTGATTTCATGACTTTGCAATTGTGAATAGTCCTGTAATAAACCTACGAGTGCAGGTATGTGTGTGTGTTTTTTCCTTTGAGTACATAGCCAGTAGTGAGATTTACTGGCTTTATTTTCTTTCGAGTAAATAGCCAGTAGTGGCAGTAGTGGAATTGCTGGATTAAATGGTGGTTCTATTTTCAGTTCTTTGATGCTGTTTTTCATAGAGGTTGTACTACTTTACATTCCTGCCAACAGTGCGTAACCATTCCCTTTTCTCCACATCCTCAACAACCTCTATTGTTTCTTCTCTTTTTAATAATAGCCATTCTGACTGGGGTGAGATGATACTTCATTGTGCTTTTAATTTGCATTTTACTGATGATTAGTGATATTGAGCATGTTTTCATATGTCCGTCGGCTGCTTGTGTGTCTTCTTTTGAGAAATGTCTGTTCATGTCCTTCATCCACTTTTTAATGGGGTTATTTCTTCTTTTCTTGTTGAGTTGTTTGAGCTATTTGTAGATTCTGGATATTAGTCTTTTGTGAGATGCACAGTTGGCAAATATTTCCTTCCATTCTGTAGGTTGTCTGTTTATTCTGTTATTTCTTTTGCTGTGCAAAGTTCTGTAATTTAATGAAGTTCCACTAGTCTACTTTTGGTTTTATTGCATTTGCTTTTGAGGTCTTAGTCATAAATTCTTTATGTAGGCCAATGTGCAGAAGAGTTTTTTGTAGGTTTTCTTCCAGGATTTTTATAATTTGAGGTCTATAGAGAATAGTTTGGAGGTTCCTCAAAAATCTAAGTCTCTAATCAATCTTGAGTTCCTTTTTGTATATGGTGAGAGGCAAGGATCTAGTTTCATTCTTTTGCATATGGCTGTCCAATTATTTTCAATACCATTTATTGAATAGGATGTTAAAGGTTTAAATGCTGATATATCTGAAAAACATCTCATAGAGACACGTGAATCCATGTAGAAGAAGCATATCATGGTATAGAGTTTTCAATCCCAAATACCAATTATGCCAATTGTGTCGTTATTCTTGACAATTAGCAAATAGCTGCTTATATTCAAAACTGGAAATACTAATTAGAAGTTATAATATTTTTATATTTATTGAATATATTCTAAAACCATTAAAACCCTTTGCTTGGAATATGAAAAATGTCTACAAAACTTTGTTTTTAATGTGCACAAATAACAGAAGTTTTATAAGCAACACATTTACGTTGTTTTGGCAAAAAGGAAGATAAGCACATGGTGATGAAAACATTCCAAATATCCACCTTTGGAATATTCTCTCAATAGCATATTTCCATCAAAAAGCCTTCACTTTTTACTCATTATTAAAATATTAACATGTCATCATTTCTTTGGAGACTCAGATAACTCTAAAAATGGTTCTCATAGGGAGGAGAAGTGTCAGTTCTGAAATTCTGTTGCTTTTATTTGTGCTTCATTATTACTATTACTACAATTTGTGGGCTATTTCCTTTAATATTTTTTTGCCAAGATATTTATTGTATCAAGGATACTTTGACCTTTATAACCAGATTAAATGAAGATAATTGCATGCCAATTCAGTCCAGTGTCAATGAATATATTAAACATAAATGTTTATTTTGTTCTTTAAATAAAATTAATATACATATATGTGTATCGATTCTCTAATATTGTTTTGAATGCAGCCCTCATGCTGTTGGAGCAAGTTCCATTTGATCCAAAAAAGCCCAAAGTCCCACAATTAAAAATGTTGGATGAAGATAAGATCGACAGCATGTATGTTGCAATATCTACCAAGGCAGTAATACTGTCACCTTTGGAAGAAGCTGCTACAGTGTTTTCAAGATGTCAGAAACAAAAATTGTTAATTTCCATCTAAATTGTGATTCCAGTCTTTCTGACATCTATTTTCAAGTTTTGGATAAATTGGAAAATAATGTGTTACAGGAAACAGTGGAAAGTACCTTAAATCCAGAATCATTGCTTGATCTAGTTGTTAGCAAAATAGTTAATACAATGAAAGTAGGAGTTAACACAGCATGTGAAGTAATTAACAGTAACAATATAAAAATGTTTTTACAGTCCCATGAATACTATGACTTGAGTTAACCATATTTTTAGATATAAGTTTTTCAGAGAAAGGTAAACTATATGTGATTGGGTGTGAATCAAACACTGAAATTCTGAAGAACTGTTGTAGGTCATGCAAGCTTTCAAAATGACCACATTGAAATAGCATAATTCATAAACCACACACTGAGGAGTGAGAGATAAGTTTAGGATGATGTTGGCTAGGTAATTCAGAAGTATTTGGATCTTGCCAGTAGATAGAGAAAAAAATAAATGCTTTCTTCCTTTCCTCAAGGAGCTCACAGTTTAGTGGGACTAACAGACTTATACGGATCATTACATTGTATTGTGAGTCACATTCACCTCTAATGGTGAGAAAGCAATTTCAGATAACTCTTAATAGAGAAAGTGGTGTGAAACTTAATAGACACTTTCACAGTAGAAATGGATAGGATGGTGCTCTGAGTATGGATGTGGGGAGGGATAATTAAAGACATGGTTGTGTTTAAAACATTAAAAGAACATGATACATTCAGAAAATGGTGTGATATCTGGGGTGAGATGTCTGGTGTGGTTGAAATAGAAGTGTTTATTTAAAGAGTATGGATAGACGGAATGAGAAAGATTGTTCGCAAGTGGACTGTGTGGATCCTTGTAGGTCAAACTAAGTAATCAAGACTTCATAGTTATCCCACCTTATTCTACAGTCTCACTCTAGGAGAAGTCCCTGGATTGACTGATAACAGGTATTTCACACATACAATGGCCAGTAATGATGCTTATCAAATGGTAGATCCTGCCTTTAATTAGCATTATGATTATGATTGACATTGTCTCTAGTCCATGACTCTGGATTCCATTTTCTCTATTTATAAGCATTAGCTCTATGGTCTGCAAGAATATACAGATCTTGAAACACAGAACAAAAATTTGATTCCTTCCTCTTTCTCAACGACTTTTCTCAGACTCCCACCACTGTGAGTTTCTGGATGGACATTCTGTACCAGCACTTCAATGAACCTTATCTGACCTTGACATCTGCTAAGCATCAGACACACATATGTACATTTTTATTTACTAGCAGTGGTAAAGAACTCAAAATTTTGAATCTTATTTTCTTACAAACTTACTAATACTGACTCCATAGCGTTATTGTAAGAGTAAAATGAAGCTATGAGGAGCTCAGTGAATGGTAATTCCCAACATTGCCACACAGTTTAATGGATTTGTACAATGGCCTGCTTGGTTGCTTCCTCTGGGGTGGAGCAGTTGTGATATGCCATAGCACAGAACTCATTCCACGTCTCTCTGAAAGCAGCAGTTTCACCAAAGTGGCATATTATATTCAGTACCTACTATATTTCTTTACAACTCTCAACAACTTCCTTGTGTTTGAAGACTTTTCTCATCATCTTTCCAAGGGGTGAGCTACAAGTAGATCCACACAACATGAGCTGTGCCCCTGGCCAAGAATAAGAAGGTAGCTAAATAGATTTTTGTGAATTTAGGATTTAGTCTGAATTGTACTCTCTTTTTAGGTAGATGGACCAGTCACCCGTATATTTGGGGGTAGCTTGTGACCATATTTTATGTTCAGTGTCTTCAAAAGCAGAAATGATCTGTATATGGCTAGAATTAAAATATTCTATGAAGCAAGCATAGAAATAAGAGTAAGAGGACAACTTGGAATGTTTAGTGGGAATTTCAATTTCTCTTTCTAGGACTTAAAACTTAGCTGTGTTCTTGCACCTTGAGATTCATGATTCAGCTAATATCTTCATATTTAGTCTCCTTCAGCTACGTCAATGCTGCACACAAGCTTCTATTATTTACAACATAAAATGACTTTGATGGTACAAGAATATTTATATTTCTTATCAGAGACTCAAACTAAATTTCTACTATTTTATACAGGGTCCTGTACCTCAGACACAGGCTGTCACTTAAGCTAGTACTAATAACCATTTTCAGGAGCAACACTTTTTATATATAGTGTCCATTGATCCCCTAAATTCCAAAAACTGATTGCTCACTAAGTTAGGTATTGTGATTGAATAGTCATATACAGTTTTTTAAAGATTTTTTTTTTTTTTTTTAGCTATGGGCACATAAAACCTACTTTATTTATGTTTCAGTTAGATTCTTTGCCATCAAGACAATTAGTCAATAAAAGAAATAGTATTTAATTTTTAGGAGGGAATCTTAGTATAGACACATTTCTGAGACTCAGTGTTCTGAAAAGAAATTCTGAATACAAGGATAAAAATAGTACCATCCAGAATTTCTATGCTTGGATGACTCTTTAATAATATTCTGCCAATATTTTATCTCAGATACCTGGCTTCAGAACAGAAGCATTAGACTAAAATGTGTTAGACTATTCCTTCAATGAAATCTCTCTTTCTCACTACAACGAACAAATAGGGTTAAAATAGTAAAATGGAAATATGAAGAACAATAATGTTTTGAAGTATAAATGTCAAACTGTGTATTCACTCTTTATTTTTGGAAGGAAACAGATAATACTTCATAACTATATCATCTGAGACCCATCAGATCTCTCTTGTAGATCCCCCTTGATTTTTCTGGCTTTTGATCATCACAATTTATTCCCCTTGATTCTCACAATTTTGTATCCTACTGTGTAGACTTCGATTGCCAAGACATCTATAAAATTGCAGTGTCATTAGGCAGCAAGCAAAACTATTCATCTGTGATGGCCAACAGAGGAGAGAACAAAATAAAAAACACTGATCTATAGCCTCTACTGGAAGAAAGAGATTTTATATCATACCTATATAGGGAGATCTTTTCTCAACCTTGACAAATCCAGCTTGAAAATCACAATTTCTTTTCCTTTGTAGTACCATACAACACATTTCCAAGTGTCTTATGGAGCAACTTGCCTGCTTTATCTCAGTTTGAAATCTTAAGGAAATGTTCATTTTATTTTAAAGAAATGTTAAATCAATCTAAAACAAAGTCTTTTAATGTATAAATAGGAAAAGTTCAAGATTTCAACTTCTTCCTGGTTTAGGCTCAGGAAGGTGCAAGTGTCCAGGAATTTATCCATTTCTTCCAGGTTTACTGGTTTATGTGCAAAGAGTTGTTTGTAGTAATCTCTGATTGTAGTTTGTATTTCTGTGGAGTCAGTGGTGATATCCCCTTTATCATTTTTTATTGCATCTATTTGATTCTTCTCCCTTTTCTTTTTTATTAATCTGGCTAGTGGTCTGCCTCTTTTGTTGATCTTTTCAAAAAACCAGCTCCTAGATTTATTGATTTTTTTGAAGGATTTTTTGTGTCTCTATCTCCTTCAGTTCAGCTCGGATCTTAGTTATTTCTTGTCTTCTGCTAGCTTTTGAGTTTTTTTGATCTTGCTCCTCTAGCTCTTTCCAGTTTGGTGATAGGGTATCAGTTTTAGATCTTTCCTCGCTTCTCTGGTGGGCATTTATTGCTATAAATTTCCATCTAGACATTGCTTTAAATGTGTCCCAGAGATTCTGGTATGTTGCATCTTCGTTCTCATTGGTTTCAAAGAACATCTTTATTTTTGCCTTCATTTCATTGTTTATCCAGTCAACATTCAAGAGCCAGTTGTTCAGTTTCCATGAATTTGTGTGGTTCTGAGTTACTTCTTAATTTTGAGTTCTAATTTGTTTGTACTGTGGTCTGAGAGACTGTTATGATTTCCGTTCTTTTGCATTTCCTGAGGAGTGATTTGCTTCCAATTAGGTGGTCAGTTTTAGAGTAGGTGCCGTGTGGTGCTGAGAAGAATGTATATTCTGTGGATTTGAGGTGGAGATTTCTGTAGATGTCTATTAGGTTTGTTTGGTCCGGATTTGAGTTCAAGTCCTTGATATGCTTGTTAATTTTCTGTCTCATTGACCTGTCTAATATTGACAGTGGAGTGTTAAAGTCTCCCACTATTATTGTGTGGGAGCCTACGTCTCTTTGTAGGTTGTTAAGAACTTGCTTTATGTACTGGGGTGCTCCTGTATTGGGTGTGTATATATTTAGGATTGTTAGTTCTTCTTGATACATTGATCCTTTTACCTTCATGTAATGCCCTTCTTTGTCTTTTTTGATCTTTGTTGGTTTAACCATTTTATCAGAGACTAGAATTGTGACTCCCGCTTTTTTTTGCTCTTCATTTGCTTGATAAATCTTCCTCCATCCCTTTATTTTTAGCCTATGTGTGTCCTTGCACATGAGATAGGTACTGCACTTATGATTAGTGTCTATCAATGTCTGTTATCATTACTGTTCTCTTGGCTTTCAGCCAGTTAATTATTTGTTGGATTGCTTGTCAGAGTACTGGCTGCCTTCTGATTACATGCTGCCGCCCCTCCCACTGATCATCTTACTCTTCTGTTCTTTGCTATTTTCAGACACTATTTTGCTCATTATGCACGAGTTCAAACCTTAGTCCTGTGAAGAGAGCTGAGTGTCCAGCACCAAAACTAAATAAATAACAAAAAACACATGAAGTCCATTTAAAAATACCCACACTGTGTCAGGGAACAGAGAAGCTTTTTCTCTCATGCAAAGTCTTCTCCAGGAAACCACTAGGCCTGAGGCCCCCATGGTGTGCACATGCTTGCTTTAGGTGCTTATGTTAAGATGGTATTTCATTGGTTTTGGATGGTCCCTTCCACAGAGCTCAGATGCTATGCTTCTTTCTATTTTAATAGTGGGGAAGAAGGATTGGCTTTTCATCCAAAATACTCATGTTCTTCTAGCATATTAAAATTCATTTGTGAGTAAGTCATTATAGTGAAGTACTTGGGAACCTTTCTATTCTAGAGAGTTCTGGGCACAAACACATTTTACAGTGTGCATATAATGCCAGGCTCGTGTCCTTGTGTCCTCCAAGGGACAGGGATGAACTGGGTCATACACCAAACAGTGAGATTCTGGCAATCTCTTACTTCAGGCAGATGCCAAATCGAGGACCCAAAAGGAGCCTTCCAAAGATCACAGCAGGTTGCTCTCAGGAAAAGAGAATCAATAATTTATTTTTAAGCAATCTGTTAGAAAGCCTCTGTAAGGTAGTTCTGTTTCCTTGTAAGCTGCTTTGGAGCCACTCACCACTCTGCAGTATAGGCTACAAACAGTCCGGCTTCGTAAGAACATGCAAGTGAGGACCCATGAGGAGACATTCATGTGCTTTGTAAAGTGCTTCTTGCACTTTGCTTCCCAAACTGCCTTAATTGAGGCAAGAGAGCCAACACGAATGAGGTCCCCCCTGCGGCTTGCTCTGCCTGGAGTTCAGGGATGCTGGCATGCCTGGGCCCTGAAAACACAGCGCGGTGCAGCTGGGCTGATGGGAAGTCCTGAACAGCTTGCTGAATTATTACTTCATTCTCGGCTGAAGCAGCAGGAGACAAGATGATGAGTGAAGGAAAAAACCCATGGACTCCAGCGTGGGCTGAAGGAACCAAAACAAACACTGAAGACAGGCCAATACTGAAATCTATTTTAAGGATGGAGTGCGCAGGAATGTGTCACCATATTTTGTCTAAGGAACAGATTTGATTTTTTAATGCCTGTATTAATCAGTGAAAGCGGAATGGCAGGAAGGAATCCGTTTTCCCTCCTTCTCAATGCCTCCCGTGGCTCGCAGGGACATTTTCTCCCTTCCCCCTTCTTTGTACTGAAGGTGGCCTGGAAGTTTTAGAGGAGTGAGATGGTTCTGAACTCGCATGCCCTTTCTTTCTCCTTCCCCGAATCAACTTTGCCTAATATTTGGGACAAGGAATCCACCATCCCGGGAGCAATAAAAGCATTTCACAAATGCTGATTTCCCATTCTTTAGGCAGCTCGGCCCTGCCTAACAGCTCTAATTTCCTGGACGAATAGCCCTCCCTCTCCTCCTCTCTAGCTGCTCACAGGCCTCTTTCTGGCTATTCTTTTTAAAATCCCTCCCTTGGGGAATTTTTTAAAAGCTTCAGATTTTCATGGTTCCATTCATCTCCCCATTTTTTTTTTTTTTTTTGGTCAAGGCCTTTCTTCAGAGCCATTGCTTTTTCAAACGTGCCCACACTACAGCTCAACTGCTGGTTGAGCTTCTCCTGACCTCCTGCCACTGTCGCTGGACCTGTGGAGGCCAGTCCCTTGGCTCTTTGTTCTCTTATTTGAGGGCAAGATAACAAACTTCTACATGTTTGAAGTACTTTTCACTGACTTGATACCGAGTATTTTGATAATCGCAAAGTGATCAAATACATGTTCTCTTTCTCCAGTTACACGATGAGATCAAATATTGATTAGCAGTGAGTGGATAGATGGATATTATATACACACACAGACACATACACACACGAGCACACACACACACCGTGACCATCCTCCTTTTGGCCTACGGAGAATATTACTCCAAAGGGCAGACACATTGGTGTTGATATTTCAGTCATCCAAGAAACCTGCCAATTTCACATCCTTTTTTATATTTGCCTCCAGTTTTCAGGAAAGAGTTAGAGGAACTAGCTTCTCATGGGTGGCATGAGCTGAAGGGATGATGATTTTTCACAGTATTAATAAAAGTAGTCATTGTTCCAGGCTAATAGTAAGCTGCAATCTAGACTGATAACTGTAGAGGGCGCTCTTGCCTTAATAATGATAGCATTGACGTTGTCACTCCAGGAAGCTGGGTAGTGAGGGAAGAGTATCCTTTTATTACTAAGTATTTTATGGGGAAAGAGATAAGGTGCCTTTTGGAATAAACAAGAAATCCCTATTGTTTCATATTACCTTTTATAACATGTGAAGAATAAGCTCTTCTAACTTGTAGCCCTGGTTACAGTTTTGTTAAAAGTGCAGAGGCCTCCAACCAATGAGAATGAATCTCTTCAATGTCTTATACCTTGTGTCTGTCCTGCTACTTGGTAATTGGTGGTTTGCGTGCTGGGAGCTGGGAACAACCTTCCAAAAATGGCAAGTGTAGCTGGGCACTCCCTTGCAGAAAAGCCTTCAGTGGATTTCAATTTCGTTTAGGATGAACTCCCCACTTCTTGCTGTACCCTACCGAGGCCTTCTAGGATATCGTCTCTTCGTACCCTTCAACCTCTCTTTCTCTCTTCCTTCCCAGTGTCTGGGCCGAATCTGGGACGGCACATGGACCTTGCCAAGCAGGTCCACACCCTGTGCCATCTGCATTTGCTCTTCCGTCTGCACAGTGAGCTCTTCCGTGCATCTCCCAAAGGCTGGCTCCTTCCCATTCCTCAGTCCTCTGGTCATAGAAACCCCTTGGAGAGAACTTTTTTGGTTTACCCATCTAAAATAGGTCCACCACAGCCAGCTTTTTTTTTTAATTAAAATTCTAATTGTGATATAATTCACATAAGATTTCACAAAACACCACATTCACCATTTTAAAGTGTACAGTTCAGTGGTTCTCAGTATATTCACAATATTGTGCAGCCGTCACCACTATCTAACTTCAGAACATTTCCATTGCCCCTGAAAGAAACCCCATACCTTGAAGAAGTCACGGACCACCTCACAATCCTCCCAGCCCCTGGCATCCACTCATCTACTGTCTGTCTCTGTGGATTTGCCTGTGCTGGATATGACACACCCACCTCTTTTTAAATGGTAAAGCACCCTGTTTGTTTCCTTCCTGGCACGGATGTATTTGTGCATTTACTTGTTTATCATTTATTCTCACAATCCAATAAGTTGCAGTTTCTTCACAATTCAGTATGCCCAGTCTTAAAGTGAGCCCAGCCTTTCACTGTAGGATCCAATCTATGTGGTGCTGCAACCACTTCTGGGGCTACTGTGGAAGAGACTTCTTCCTGAATCAACTTTGCCTAAGCATGTCCTCCAAGAGCTCTTTAGGGTGCCATAGATTTTGAAGGATTTTCTGCTTTTCACTTGCAACCCACAGACTTATAACTGATGTAATCACATTCTTCAGAGTACCGCATGCATTTCTAGAAGACTCTTTAAGGGCAGGCTCTTGCTGTAGCAATAAGTAACAGTAACCTTTACAGAGCATGGGCCATATGTCTGGCACAGGGATCTGTGCTTCACTTGCATTTTTTTTCACTTCGTTTTATTACAATCCTGTGAAATAGGTATAATTGTTACATCCCATTTTAAAGATGAGAGAATTGAGGTTAAGGGAATTGGCACATTTTACTCAGCTAGTTTGTGGCAGAGTGGGGACTGGAGTCCTGGCGGTTAAACCTCCAGGGCTCATGTTCTTAACCACTCTGCTCTTTTTTCAGCCTCTAAGACTTCAGTCCAGTGTTAGCATAAAGTCATAAAGTGATGGTGTAATGTTTGGATGTGGCATATGACTATTATTGCTCCTGGTAAGATTGTTCACAATGACATCATAGACAAAGAAGTGTTTCCTCGAGTTCCTAGTATAGCAGCTGAACAGCAGTTTTTGTTATATGGGATTCTTTTCTGCCCTTTCATTTGGGAAGTGACCAGCAAGGTATCCTGGGAATGCCAGGGTGCTGTGTAAGCATTTGTGCATGAATGAAAGGAAGAGGCATGAGATGGCAGCTCGTGCTTCCAGAGCAATTGATCCTTGGAAGAACTTGGTTTCCTGCAGGAGAGTTGATTCCCAGGAGAACTACATCTGAACAGCTTAGGCACATGTATTAGGGTTCTCTGGAGAAATAAAACTAATACAAGATATGTATTATATATATATATATATAAAATATATAATATATATCATGTATATATATAATATATATATATGTATATAAAGAGATTGATTTTTAAGGAATTGGCTTTTGTGATTACGAAAGCTGAAAGTCCCATTATCTGCAGGGTATACCAGCAGGCTAGAGAACCTGGGAAGAGCCAGTGCTCAGTTCAAGTCTGAAGGCTGTCTGCTGCAGGATTTATACTTGCTCGGGAGTGATTATGAAAGCTGAAAGTCCCATTATGTGCAGGGTATACCAGCAGGCTAGAGAACCTGGGAAGAGCCAGTGCTGCAGTTCAAGTCTGAAGGCTGTCTGCTGCAGGATTTACACTTGCTCGGGAAAGGTCAGTCTTTTGTTCCATTCAGGCCTTCAACTGAATGAGGCCCACACATATTATGTAGGGCAGTCTGCTTTACTCAAACTCCACGCATTTAACGTAAATCTCATCCAAAACCACTTTCACAGAAACGTCCAGAATAATGTTTGACCACATATCTGGACTCTGTGACCCGGCCAAGTTGATATAAACTTAACCATCATGGTGAGATAGTGCTCAGGTCCAGTTCACCTGGGATCTAGGCTACCCCCTACAAGGTGAGGGGAGCCTGGATCTCATCTACTGTAAGGGATGACCAATTGGCTCTCCAAGCGTGGTTCTGATGGAGAAGGATGTGTCTCAGCCATCTTGAGTTTGCCCAGAAACCAAGCACTTGCCAGAGACCCATTTTTGGATTGGTGGGTTGAAGAGCAGATGATCCCTGCACTTTCTTGTTGGGTGGATCTCAGGGACTGATTATTCACCCACAGAAGGCCCACTTAGTGCTGGCTTGAGCTATCTTTAGATTGCATTCATCCATTCAACAAACATCTATTGAACGTTTATTACATGCCAGGCCTCTTCTAAGTAGTGGGGATACAACAGTGAACAGACAAAAATCTCTGTCCTCAAGAAATTTACATTCTGGGAGTGAGAAGACAGACAACTAAAGAAAATAAAGAAGTAAAGTAGTAAATTGAAGACCAGATAATGATAAGTGCCACAGGGAAAAACAAAGGTGCAAGGGGAAATAGGGAATGCTGTGGTCAGTGGTCTGGGGATAGGGCTTGTACTGTGACGTAGGGTGGTCAGGGAAGGCCTCCCTGTATAAAAGATGCCTTTTGAGTGAAGAGCAGTTGATGAGGACAACGGGAGGAAGGGAACTCCGTGCAGAGGGCACGGCAAGTACAAAGCCTCCGAGGAAGGACTGCGCCTTCTGTGTCTGGGGACCCCAGAGGCCGGAGGGCCTGGGACAGAGCCAGGAGGAGGAGCGTGCAGGGAAGTGCAGTCAGAGAAGAGCAGGACAATAAGGCCAGAGGGAGTGGGGCCCCAGCACCACTGTGAGGGCCAGGCTTCTAATCTGAGAGATCTGGAAACCACTGGAGGGGTTTGTGGGGAGGAGTGACGTGGTCTGGCCGCTTTGCTGGGAATAGACAGTGGGGTATGTGTGGGAGAATGGGAGGAAAGCCAGGCAGAAGCAGGGAGACTCATGCTGGAATCCAGGGGAGGGATGGTGGTGCCAAGGACCAGAGTGGTGGGAAGTGGCTGGGTTCTAGATCTACCTTGAAGTTCAGGCTGAAACGATATGCAGCCTAGAGTGAGGAGTGAGGACTCTGTGAAATGGGTGTGTGTGTGTGTGTGTGTGTGTGTGTGTGTATGTGTGTTGTTGAACAGGGTGAGGTTTAAAATTTACCTTCCCATCCAGCCCTCTCCTACACAACCTCACATCAAGTTTGGAAAGGTATGGTCCTTAAACTTTAGGATTTCTGTCCTCAACATGAGTGTCCAAGAACTACCTTTGGGGGCTGTTGTAGGAGGTGAAATCAATTTGATCATAATGGGAGAGAAAACCCCTACATGGCCCAGGGTGAATTTACCTGATTGCCCATCTGTCCCAGTCCTTGGTGCCCTGCAGACATCTGCGACCCATTGGCCACTCAAAGGAAATGACCTCATGAGCGTGCCTTTCAAGCCACACAGGACGGGTTGGAGTGCGACATTTGGCTGGTCGCTCTGGTTTACACCAAATCCAACAACTATGGCCTGCAGATCCTCAGTATAAATAGCTGGAAAAGCCTGACCTTGACAAGCTCATTTCTCATTCCTTTCTTGTTACAGGTAATAGAGCTGAAAATGTGGTTTTAATTATAGCACTAATGAAAACTGAAAATCCAGACAGACACTTGATGAACTCTGCTGCGCTTTATATTACATTTGTGCTAACTACAAAGTGCCCAGCTGGGTGTAACACGATCCCCTTTCCGCGAGCATCCGCCTGACTGAAGCTGTATAATTGATGTGTACTTTGGCAGGAGGTCAGCTTAAAGGTTTTTTTTTTTTTTTTTTTTTAAAGATTTTTTAAAAAATCTTTAACAGTATTTTGGGGAAAGGAGTACGTTTATTACCTGGGCTGGGAGAACATTTCTCTGGGTTGCCGGACATGCTCCACCCCCATTCCAAACTTCTCGTAGAGCCTCTTTACAGCACCTTCAGGAGAAGCTCTGGGGCCAGAAGTGAGCTGAGAGTGTGACTTTAACTTGGAGCCCGTAACTTTGTTGTTGGCCGGTGACCTTACCACGCAGTTCTCCTCTCACTATTCCTACCGGGCAGAAGGACATGTTCAGAGTCTCTGGAAGGGAGAGCCATGGCAGCTGTGGTGTGGAGGCTGTGCCCCGTTGGTCTCACCTGCTGGCCCTCGTCTACAGCATAGCCTCTCTCCCCAGGCCACGGGGCTCCTTACCTGTAGAGGTGCTGCATAAAATACAGGATGCCTAGTTACATTTGAATTCCAGATAAACAGCAAATAACTGTTTATTTGAAATTCAAATGTAACTGGGCATCCCATAGTTTTACATTTTGAATCTGGCAACCCAGCTCATAGAGTTTCTATGGCTGGACAGGGTCTGCGAAGGGACTTAGGAAGAATTCCTGCCAGGACTTACAGACAAGGTAAGGTTAACTCTGCTTTAGCTAACACAGACCTTCATCCACATCCCATCAGACTACCACGGCGCTCTCTTGCCCTGCTCCTTAGGCCACACAGAACACCCTGAATTCACTTCCATGGTTCTAGATTATTGGAATTCATGGCATGGCCAACCTCAAAAACAACGAAAGGTTCTGCAGAGACCCACTGGGGATCATGGGGTCTTTACTGGCTGGGAGGGTGACCAAATTACATAATCTCTTTCTTGTTTTGTTTATAATCTGTTTGTTTTTATTTATGTTTTTGAATGGGTGATCTATTCATATTACATATAGAGGTTTCAACAAAACATAAAACGTATATGGTAAGAAGTCTCCCTTTCCCTTTTCTTTTTTTCTTTTGAGATGGAGTTTCACTCTGTTACCCAGGCTGGAGTGCAGTGGTGTGACTGGCTCACTGCAACCTCCACCTCCCAGGTTCAAGCAATTCTCTGCCTCAGCCTCCCAGGTAGCTGGGATTGCTAGTGCCTGCCACCACGCCTGGCTAGTTTTTTTTTTTTTTTTGAATTTTTAGTAGAGATGGGGGCTTCACCATGTTGGCCAGGCTGGTCTTGAACTCCTAATCTCATGATCCACCTGCCTTGGCCTCCCAAAGTGCTGAGATTAGAGGCGTGAGCCACCGCACTGAGCCTCTCTGTCCCTTTTCTTCTTCAGCCATCCAGTTCCTTCCCTGTAGACAACACATACTTTTAGTTTCTTATTTTTCCTTCCAGAGATATTTATGCATAGCTTCACAAATAAGTATATATCCTCCCTCTTTCCAATTCCTCCACAGCTGTCTGCATATTCAACCCACTGTGCTTATTGCATTAAAAGCATCTTCTTTTCTTCACCTCCTATATCTTGGAGATCTTCTCATACCATAGCATAAAAAACTTTTTTTTTTTATGTTTGCATTGTGTGGCCATATCATTGTTTATTTACTTATTTGAGACAGGGTCTGGCTGTGTCACCCAGGCTGGAATACAGTGGTGTCATCTCAGCTTACTGCAGCCTCAACTTCCTAGGCTCAGGTAATCCTCCTACCTTGGCTTCCCAAGTCGCTGGGACTACAGGCATGTACCACCACGCCTGGCTAATTTTTATATTTTTTGTAGAGATGAGGTTTTGCTAGGTTGGCCAGGGTGGTCTTGAACTCCTGGGCTCAAGCAATTTGCCCACCTCTGCCTCCCCAAATCCTGGAATTAGAGGTGTGAGCCACTGTGCCAAGCCCCATCATTTATTTAATCAGCCTCCTTTTGATGAACATTTATGTGGATTCCAATTGTTTGCTGTTACACAGCAATGCAGTACATGCATCATTTGCATTTATGTGAATGTCTTAGGTTACATTCCTAGGTGTGGAGCTATAGGGCCAGAGCATATGCATACATTTGTAGTTTGCCAAGTTGGTCTCTGTATTAACTTCCCATTGCTGCTGTAACAAATTACTACAAATGCAGTGGCTTTAAACAGCACAAAGTTATTATCTTACAATTCTAGGGGTCTAAAGTCCTCAAACCAAGATGTGGGGCAGGGCTGTGCGCCTTCTGGAGGCTCCCGGGGAGAATCTGCTTCTTTGCCTTTTCCAGATTCTCGAAGCTGCCTGCATTCCTTGGCTTGCGAGTTCTTCTTCTATCTTCAAAGCCAGCAGTGTGGCATCTGCAAATCTCTCTTTCTCTGGCCACTGCTTCTGTTATCACATCTCTGCTGGCTCTGACACTCCTGTCTCACTTTTATAAAGAACATTATGATGATATTGGTCTCACCTGAATAATCCAGGACACTTTCTGCATTTCTAGATCCATAACTTTAATCACTTATACATGTTCCTTTTGCCATGTAAGGTAATATAGTCGCAAGTTTCAGGGAGTTGCTAGCATGTGGACATCTTTGTGGGGTCATTATTCAGATGGCCACACTCTCTGTAGAGTTTGTCCCAATTTAAACTCCCAACACAGCCCTACTCACAGAACATGCGTTCAAAATTTCTGAATCTTTACCAACCTGGGAGGTTAAACAAATGGTATCTCCATGTAAATTTTACATAGCATTTTTCCTAATATGGGGATGGGGAGATCTATCCCATATCTAAGAGTGATCTCTTTTTTGTTTTCTTTTTGAATTGTCTATTCAAATAATTACTTATTTGTCTTTCAGGTTGTCAGTTGGAAAATGATTACGTATTAGTAATAGTACATGGTGTTTCTGAAAACAGGTCTCACTTTTTTTTTTTTTTTTACAGTGTGTCATTTGTTTTTCACTTTGCTTGTAAAACCTTTTTCACCATGCAAAAGGCTTTATTTTTTATTTAGTTGAATTTATTAAATTTATCTATGGCTTCTGGGTTTTGTGTCATAGTTACAAAGACCTTCTCCACCTCAAGGTAATAAAAGAAACGCTTTGTTTTTAAGTTTAAGTAAACAGAAAACATAGTCTTTTTAGAAGAGGTAGAAAATACAGACCAACAACAAAAAATGTAAAACATATATAGTATTCTGTGGTATATTTTATGTAAGAGGGGCCTACACCATTACGCTCTGTTTGAATGTGAGGGCAAGGCCGTGGGTCGCTGAAGCTGGCCCTCATTCGAGGGCAGTTGAGCCCATCGTGAGAATCTCTTCCCAACACCGTGTTCAGTAGCGTCAGTTTGGGAGTGGAAATTAATCCTGTTGAGGGCGTTTACACTAAATACAAGGCAGAGGCTAAAAATCAGAGCATTTTTCCCTAGTGAACTAGTTGTTAAACATTGACCAGCACACCTATAGGGCTAGAGAACTTGTCTTAAAAGCTTTTTTAATTAAAAAAAAGTCTAATACCTCGCTGTACTTAGTGTTTTTTTGATAACCAAGTGGCTGTTGTTGGGACTAATGGGGATTGTCTGTGTGTGGGTAGCTTTAGATCTGTGGTGCTTCTGTGTGTGTGTTTGCAAACACACACATCTGCTAAAATATCACATTCTGCATTAAGTCTGGTGACCTGCTTTTTTGTCTCTTTAATGGTATATTGTAGCTGTCTTTTTACCTCAATAAATGTTTATCTGAATCACTATTTTAATGGTCGCATTTTATGCTACAAAATAATTTATTGCATTTTGACCAACCCCTTGTTGAGACACTCATAAAACTTCTGTATGTCTCTGTTTCCCCCTCCAGTTGGTAGATGAGGCTACTGAATTCTCAAGGATGTTCAGATTATCAGTGAGAAAACTTTCAAAGCATGCTGAGATATCCTCAGATATGTGAGATCTTTCCGGTGTTGGCATCACTCTTCTAACTACCCCCAACTGGGCAGGCCTTTTGGTATAACTAGTTCAGACCCCTTAGAAACGTAAATTCTGGAGTTATCTATGTAGCAACAGCAGCTCAGGAAGATCTGAGCTAACTAATGCCTGCACTAAAGATGTGGATCTCAAAACACAGAAACCCTGCCATGAAACAGACAGGAAGGTGACAGTTAAGCCATAGATAAAATGACTAGGACAAATTCCATCAACTCACTGTGAAGTTTCAGACAGGCCAGCAGGAATGGAGGATTCAGGGTAGGGGATAATTAGAGAAGATATTTTTGGGCTAAGAAACAAAGTGGAAATGACATTTCCTAAATAGCATGGACTAAAAATGTGCAACACAATGATTCTTTCTCAGAATATCTTTTTTTTTTTTTTTTGACAAGATCTTGCTCTGTCACCTGGGCTGGAGTGCAGTGGTGCGATCATAGCTCACTGCAGCCTCACTCTGGGGCTCCAGCAATCCTCCTGCCTCAGTCTCCCAAGTTGCTGGGACTACAAGTGCATGACACCATGACTGGCTATTTAGTGTTATTATTTGCAGAGACAGGGTTTCTGTATGTTGTTTAGGCTGGTTTTGAATTGTGGCCTCAAGTGACCTGCCTTGGCCTCCCAAAGTGCTGGGATTCTGGGTGTGAGCTGCTGTGCCTGGACTGAATATCTTTAATTCTGTGTTTTGGAGAATTTAAGAGAAATATGAGAAAGGAATGAGTAGACTGATTTTAGCGAGGAACAAATTAGACATTTTTTAAGTTCACAAACATCTTTGAACAACCACTTTGCCAGGCATCGGTTTGATTTTGTTATATCCAGAACCACTGGCTACTGAGTGATGCTTTTGATGATGAAATACAGTATTACTGCATTCAAATTAGTGCACAGAGTTATGTGTGATGTTAGTTGAATAATGTAATTGCTCTGAGTGGGATTTCCATCTGCTAAAGGGAGGAAGGTGCTCTGAACATTTTCAACAAGTGCTAAGCAAGATTACTAATATGTACATTGTAATTTAGTGCCTATGCTAAAAGTTTGAAAATACCCTTTTGGTGTTTCCTTGACCTTAAGGACTAACAGGCACTGCCCAGGTGAAATACCACAACCTACTCTGGTTTTGATTTCTTAAAATGTGTTGTTGCCACTGGAAGGCAGTGTTGCTTAGCCACTGTGTGCATCCAAGACATTAGGGAGATCTAAAGATTTGTCTTGAATTTGCAAGGAATCCAATTGAGCCTAAGAAGTGCTTTTCTGTATGCCTCTTTTCTGAATCTGGCGAAGATCACGGGCTGCTCATGGATGCACCATCCTTGCCGGGTGTTCCCTTTAAGCAGTAATGTTGGCTTTAATTACGTGAAATCAGCCTGTATGTATTAAGCTGGTGAGCCTTGATTCCCTTTGGTTTCCACGTTTCTCAATTGTAAAATGGGACCATAAGTCCTCGAAACCTAATAGCCTAATACAAACACAACACAACATAACACAACACAATAAAACAACCCAACAATGGTGGGGTTTCCAGAGAGTAACATGAAAACTGACAAATTGATCAACGGATTATAGAGGTATTCTTTCAGAAATCTCACTTTGACTGTTGACTCTCATTAGACAAAATTATTTCATGATTATCCTAGATTTTCTTTCCTGTCACCCACTGGACTCTGTAAAATTCTAGGCAAATAGTGGGTTCTCAAAGAAAATGGATTTAACAATTAAATAAGTATTCTTCCTGCATTTTTTTTCTCCTTATAAACAAATCTTCAGGTAGGTTTTTGATTTAGAAGCACACTTCAGGATGTAAGTTAGGGAGCATTCTCTGTTGACTTTTTAATAGTATACAAATCCTCTTTAGACTGTTAATATAACCCTTATCTTTGTACAGCGCATTAAATATTTAAAGCCTTTATATATCTTTTCTCGTTGAATTCTCCTAATAGTTGGTGAATTTGATAAAGGAGGAATCATGAATATTCTATTTTGATATTCAGGAAACAAGTTCAGGTTGAGTGATGCTCCTAAAGCCAATTAATCAGCTTCTGGTTAAATTGTGCTTTCCCTCTTCCTCATATACGCTACGATTGAACAAAGGCCCCTTCGTGACACAGGCTGTGGTGGGAAGGCTGGAATTATAGGCTTTTATTCACGGCATTTTTTTTTGTCTCATCTTTCTTCCTTCAGTTCGTAGACAAGCTTACCTCTTTTTGGTTTTGTCAATAAATGGTCAGCATGGCATCATTTTTTCATGGACTTGTGGTGAATAAGGGGCTCCCTACGTTAAAAGCTTTTCTGCTTCTTAGGGGGCTTTATTCTAAAGAGTGTTTCTGTAGAGATGTCTTTTACCTGAAAGACTGTGGATCACTTTTCAAACGCGGAATTGTCTTATCTGAAATACATTTCTACCTGTGCTGAAAGACACAGGCATAATCAATGCCTTGATCATAGGAACAATCTTTATCAAAAGTACCTTAGATCCTGAAGAGCCTAAGGGTAAGAGAGAGAGAGAGGCCCTTTGCTGGTGTCAGAATGTGATCAGGAGCTCAGCTCCCTTGTGGACCCCGCACGATGGAAGGTTTCAGCAGACGCTTTGGAATCCCTCTAATCCCTTCCGTGGTTTCAGCATCAGGTAATTAACATATTTCTAGATGCAGGTCGCTTTAGTTCAATTGTTGCCTTTATGTCCTGCAGCATCTTAGTTTTAGTGTCATTTTAAAAACCGAAAGCTGAAGTGTACCAGGTAGTGAATTAGTTAATGAGAATTCTTTTGTCTTTATACTGGCTATCAATATGGATTGAAAGTTAAATTCACTCTCCTCATTGCCCTTCAGTAAAGTTCATGAATGAGGAATAGTCCCTCAGAAGCTGCTTTAAAAAATCAAAGTCAGACTTACTATTAATAGCAGTATTAAGACATAGTTGGTAAGACCCATAAGGTAGGATACTTTATCCTTGAATAATCCAGCTCAAAGCAAGGAGTTTTGAGAAGACTAGATGGATCACAGCTGACTTTCTTCTTTTTATATTAACATTGTAACATGCTACTGAAGTCTCTCACATTGTGCCTATGTAATTTAATAATGTATCACACACATATAACTTTTAATTTAAAATTTAAATTTTTCTCTTTTTTGAGCAGGGTCTCACTCTGTCGCCCAGGCTGGAGTGCAGTGGCGCGATCATGGCTCAAGTGATCGTCCCAGCTTAGCCTCCCAAGTAGCTGGGCTAACAGGCATGCACCATCACACCCAACTATATTTAAAAACATATTTTGTGGAGACATGATCTCACATGTTTCCCAGGCTGTTGTCAAACTCCTGGACTCAAATGATCTCCCACCTTGGCCTCCTGAAGTACTGGGATTACAGGCATGAGCTCCTGCACCTGGCCTTAAAAAATATTTTTAATTAAATTTTTTACTGAGATAGTTTTAGATATACAGGTGGTTATAAGAAATAGTACAGAGATGTTTTAGTCTGTTTTCATGCTGCTGATAGAAACATACCCAAGACTGGGTAATTTATAAAGGGAAGAGCTTTAATTGACTCATGGTTCCAGATGGCTGGGGAGGCCTCACAATCATAGTGGAAGATGAAGGAAGAGCAAAAAGATGTCTTACGTAGTGGCTGGCAAAGAGAGAATTTGTGCATGGAACTACCCTTCATAAAACCATCAGACCTCATGAGATGTATTCACTATCACAAGAAGAGCACAGGAAAGACCCACCCTCATGATTCAATTACTTCCCACCGGGTCCCTCCCATGACATGTGGGAATTATGGGAACTACAGTTAGAGATTTGGGTGGGGACACAGCCAAACCACATCAAGAGAGATACCATATACTCTTTGCCAGTTTCCCCTAATGGTAGCATTTTGCAAAAAGCTATTGTATACTATTATAACCAAGTATTAATAATAATACAATCCACTGATCTTGTTCAGATTTTCCCAGTTTTATTTGTACTCACCAGTGTGTGTGTGTGTGTGTATGTGTGTGTGTGCATATGTGCACATGTGTTTAGTTCTGTCCAATCTTATTATGTGTGTTCATGCTCCACGACTACTGTCTAGACCCTGAACAGTTCCATCACTGCAAGGATCCCTCATGGTGCTCTTCTATAGCCACACCCACCTCTATCCTGCCATGCCCCCATTCTTTCCTTAACCCTTGGCCACTACTAATCTGCCCTCCATTCCTAAAATTTTGTCATTTCACAAGTGTTGTATAAATGAAATCATACACTATGTAATCTTTTAGGAGTAGCTTTGTTTTGGACTCAACATAATTCCCTGGATAGTCATCCTATTTATTATGCATATTAATAGTTTGCTCCTTTTTTATTGCTGAGTCATATTCCATGGTATTAATGTACCACAGTTTGTTTAATCATTTACCCACTGAGGGATATTTATGTTGTTTCCAGTTTTTGCCTATTATGAATATAGCTGCTATGAGTATTTATGTATGGGTTTAGCATGAACATAGTTTTCATATCTCTAAAATAAATGCTCAACACATATAACATTTTAAAGAGTAAAAGAAGGAGTAGAATTTTTATGCTACCTTCCAGAAGATATATTCTTCTAAAAGATGAATAATTTCAGATTATGTAGAAACTCCATACTTATAAACACCATGAATATAATTTCTATCTTGTCCTAGGTAAACAAAGTTTTTTTGCATGAAAATAATTTGGATTTCAGTCAATTCATGATGTGGCTATTTCATGGGGCGATGAGGTATTAGTAATTAAAAAAGCAAAAGGATGCACAGGGTGAGTTATCACCTCCTGCTTTGCCTTACCACCTTTAAACTTTCCCAGTTATATAAAGTCTTTCTGTGGTTGTCATAGTACATTGTGGTTATTGGTTTTCACACTAGACTCCCAACCCTGGTGGTCTCCCACTTCCTTGATAGTAGGGATCCCATCTTAACTATCTCAGTAATGCAGAGTAGATTTTAAAAAAAAGTTTCTTAAAGAATGCATTCCCTTTGTGCATAGGATGTTTTATAAATCATCTAATATATTTAATTTTCATTGAACTGTTTTGATTAGGAATAGGAAAAATGTACCTTAGTGTTTTCCAATTATGTTATTATGATCTTATATATGAGAAGGAATTCCTGATTAAGACCATGCTTTGTGGAAAATTGGAGAGTAGTTTAGTATATGTTAGGATGAAGGGAATTTATTAAGGAGGAAAGTGATATGATGTAGAACTTCACCTCAGAGGAACTAGATTAAAAATCCAACTCTTCCCCTTGTAAAAATTACATAATCCAACAGTAAGCCCAAACCTGCATTTTGTAGTGTGATTAGTATACGTGTGAATGTAAAAATTCTCTACATTTTGACAATTGAAAGATATTTAATGTCATTTTAATTTAGGTTTATACAAGGGAGGATTTCAGCAATACTCTTTGGAGGCCATAGCTATCACAACAGGAAATGTTACCAGAAATTTAGGTAATTTTATTTTTAGCATCAGTGGTTTGAGTTTGGTATTTGATTTTGAACTTCATGATGAATGTGGCATTCCTGTTATTACTACTGCAGTCTTTGTATATTACATTGCTTTGGTCCACACTCAAGATGGCAAATCCCAACATTCCTGGAGCCCACAGTTAGGCTTTATTCACAGAAATTAATTCAATCTAAAACATCTATATGGTAAAGAAAATATTTACAAAGACCAGTGAAGTATGGATATAATTATATACCAATTTTTAAATTATAAATTTGAACTTCTTTCATAAATCTTTTATAGGAATTTTTAAAGGTAACGATATCCAATAATTGTCTCATGATCTCTCCTTTTGCAACCTCTTCTAGGGTGCTACACAGATATATAAAGCTGCCAAATGGCATTTGAAAGATTGCAAAAATTAGTGTTTGAATAATACGAAAATTCAATTATCTGAAGTAGTCCATACACTCTTATGTTATCTGATATGAAAGTTGTCTTTTCCTTTTAAATTTGACAAATTTTATTATCAAGGAGTTTTTGGACATTTTCCTTCTGGGAAGACTAGAAAAAAATTAGAAACTCTTCCATTCTTGACATCTTTTCCACTATATTTTGGAGTGTTTACATTGGTAGGCTAATATGTGATATTATTTAAGAAGCAGCAGCAATTTATAGTTTGGCTGAAGCAAGTTCTTGTAATAATGACAGGCACAGTTCAGCACTAATCCATGGGGATCTATGCAACATGGCAAACAATACACTTTCCAAGACGTGTTTGAATTATGAATCGAGTGGTGGGCGGTCTCTAAGTTTTGTGCAGAATAGCTTTGGTGTGAGTTGATGGAGCATTTTGTACCTGGGATTCAAAACTTTTATGAAGGCCAATACCCTGAAACTCATTCAAGCAATAAATTCACTTGTCTTTGAGTTTACAAGGCAATAAACAGTGAAGGCCTTTGACCTTAACATTTACTGAATACATTTGCAGCAGTTGTGTTTATTGACAACTATTTATAGGGAAGCGTTGGGTACTGAATTTCCTAAGGGTGGGGGGTTGGGGTGACCAATTTTGCAGGTTTTTTTCAAAAAAAATAAAAATTCTGAATTTAATTTTCATCTATTTTACAAGTTTTCAGTTTTGGAGTTAGGGTTTAATTCTAACTGTGTATAAATCATGCTTTGATTATTTCTTTCATTGTGATAAAAGCTTGATCAGGTTATATATTTTTAAAGAAGACTCATAGGGAGAGGCTAACATTAGAATAAATGCTTGCCCATTAAATTCAACTCTACACTTTGAAAGTAGGACAGACGAGAATGGTAAAGAATTTAAAGTTTTTTTTCTTCCCCACCATCGTGGATTCATTGTATGTTGTGAAGTAAATCACTTCACTTCCATAGGAACGTCTAGTGGTAAGGAATGATAATACGGTGTCTCCCAAGGATGTTAGAAGAGTTTATTAATCCCAAGCACATTGTGCATTTTGAGTTTCATGGATGAAGAACACGAAAGTAAAATCGGGATCTTTATTATTGAAATAATTACTGTCATGGAATGGGCAGCCTGCAGCTCTTTGCTTTTCCTGCAAGTTGGGAGGGATCACCTTTGCTCCACATTGCAGATGGGGACCTAGGCCATGGTAATCAGAAGTTTTGTTCTGGTTGGAGGGTGAGTCCGTGGTGATGGCTGAATTAGGAAAGATGTAACTGGGCATGAAGCAACAGTAATGGGAAGGGCCACTTTTACTCGAAGAGATGGTTCTAAGACAAATTTTCACTATAGACTCAAACCGCAGTTGCTTCCCACCACGAGGGAACCCCTTTTGGTGATGCTATTTGAACATGCTTGAGATAGGGAGAAATTCCATGCTGATTTCGGTGGGGCTCCAGCCTTGGAGAACAAGATGTGCTGATCATTATCTTAACATCTGGTGATGGTGGGAGTACCTGGGGGAGTAGTTAACAGATTCCATCCTTCTGGATTCCACAGTAACACTGACACCACTCTTAGTAGAGGAATTCTGCAAAAACTGCATTTGGCAGCCTTGAATTTAGCTTAAAATACTTCAGTTCACAGAATTCTTCACAAGCTTTCTTAGCACAGAAGGAGCAAACTGCAAATGAAGTAAGCAAATGAAGTATGTGTTCTTTGGGTCATGTCACTTTTTATTAGATATTATGTTTCTGCGGACTCACTGTATTGAGTCCTGGTCTGTATTTTTGCTTACTAACTTAATGTATCTGGGCCTGCTCACGTGTCTGTTTCAACAGGTTGTGAATATAAAAGCTGTTGCATTTGTCTGTCGAGGGGATAGCATCTGACTTTGTTGATTTAGCTAGGTAAATCTGGTGTTACCATGTTAGTGGCTAAGGTTCTAGTTAGCCCTGCCTAGAGAAAAAGTTTTTCAATTGCATAGGATACTCTTTCACAAATATGGTCACTGTTCTGGGGGAGTGAAGAGACGGTGTGGGTGACTCTGGACAATTCATTGATTAAACCCAGCAAAGTCCAGGGTAGATACTGATGTTGGAAATCAGTTGGTGAGATTAATTGACAGTAGCTGGAATCATGTACCTTATAGAATTAAGAGTTTTGCATTATTCTTTTCATAATGATCAGACACTTGTCATGTGGTTCTCCATAGTTATATTCAGCACGACGTTTCAATGTGGTCATCTCACATTGAAATTAATTTCATCTTAATTTAGCCATTTGCTGGCATCCTTTGGGCCTGTAATTGAAGCCAACACTCCACACAAGGTTATGGGGTTAGCTGGGCAAAGAAAGTGTCTGCTTTCTAAGGTTATCATGTGTAATGCCTTTTTCCAGTTCAAGAGCATATCTTGTTTTAAACAACTTTTTGAAAGGCAGCCAAAGAAAAGGTTGGCTCCAATATACCCCTACCCGTCCTGTTTATGGGATACAGTGTTCCACTTCTTGGAAGAAGATGATAAAGTGAAGCTGGCTTTTGGAGTTGCACAGGAAAATGTGTTCATGTATTTAAATCCCACGTGTAAGAGGAAAGCCCAAAGGAAAAGAATAAAATAGAAAAACATTACAATTGGAAGATTAATTTGTTACACTTAGTTACAGGTACCAAGGTAGGAGTGAAGTTCTAATCTTTGTTAGTGAAAAGGGTACATTAGGAACACCTGTCTAACGGAAGACTAATTGGCATTACTTTGGATGGATTGAAGTTGGGGCAAGAATATGAGAAATGGCATGGATTTGGAGGACTTTTTATTTTCTTTCCTGTTCACTCTTATCAAACATAAAGGCAAACAATATTTTCTTGAAAGCCAGAATTGTTATTATGATTCAGCCAATCTCACGTTAACTTTGGGACACTCACCTAGAAAAACGGGAAGCTTAACTTCCTGAAAAAACTAGGAATTCCCTGAAACAACTAGCAGCTTCCCAGAAAGTGGTGGACTCAGCCTTGTGTAGAAAACAAACAAACAAATAAAAAATTCCACAGGCTGCGGAAACCTGTTTGTTAAGCAGGGAAGGGAAATGCCCTTGGCCAGACAGTCTAAACACAGGAATGTCAGGCAGGAGATCAGATCCACAATCGGAAGGGGAGAAGAGGCTGATAAGGCCTCGAAGAAAGCAGGTCAGTCACCAAAACTGGTTTCAGAGGTAAAGTGAGGAGGGCTAGGATGTTTATGATACCATCACATTGTGCTGTTAAATTCTGGCACATACTGCAGGAGCTGAGACTAAGAGGCACTATTTAAATAATGCAATATGTACAAATGTGCAACCTCCCCAAATTGGGCTTAGGTGTAACATGAAATATGTTATACATTTGTTTATTTATTTATTTTTGAGATGGAGTTTTGCTCTGTTGCCAGGCTGGAGTGCAGTGGCATGATCTCGGCTCACTGCAGCCTCCATCTCCTGGGTTCAGTGATTCCTCTGCCTCGGCCTCCTGAGTAGCTGGGACTACAGGCACATACCACCATGCCTGGCTAAATTTTTATCTTTTTTTAAATTTTAGTAGAGACGGGGTTTCACCATGGCCAGGATGGTCTCCATCTCCTGCCCTCAATATCTGCCTGCCTCAGTCTCCCAAAGTGCTGGAATTACAGGCGTAAGCCACTGCATCGGGCTGAAATACATTAAATTTAATGTGAAGCAGTCTTCCTGGGAAGTAGCCGTCCTCATTCTCAACTGGACATCTTCTGTAGTCAGTTCCCTGTTGAGCAACATGTTAGTGTATAACTAGGGTTAGAGATGATCTGTATTTTGTTTTAGCTGTTTTTTTTTTTTTTTTTTTTTTTTTGAGGCAGAGTCTCACTCTGTCACCCAGGCTGGAGTGCAATGGTGTCATCATGGCTCACTGCAGTCTTTACCTACTGGGCTCAAGTAATCTTCCCACCTCAGCCTCCTGAGTAGCTGAGAGCACAGGCCCCACCACTCTGACTGGATTTTTAAATTTTTCTGTAGAGACAGAGTGTTACCATGTTCTTGAACTCCTGGGCTCAAAAGATTCATCTGCCTTGGCCTTCCAAAGTGCTGGGATGACAGGTGTGAGCCACTGCACTCGGCCAATAATCCGTGTTTTGAACTCTGGATCTATGAAGCTTATTTCCATATGTTAACAGGGAGATCATTTTTGTGCAATGGAGATTTTATATGGCATTACTTACCCTTCCACCAAATGTAGGCTTACTTCCATTAGCCTCAAGACAAGACATTTTCATGCTTCTCTTTCAACTTTAGGTTCCTTGGAAGTGTAACCTTTCTGGAGAAGATGGCAACTTTGAACATTTTCTGTGCATTTGTGAGTTTCTAGAATTTCAGTTTATGGTCCCAATTCCTACCTTGAAACACTGGAACTTGTGGTCATAAAGATAAGCGATGAAAAGAGTCTCAAAATGTACCCGAGGTAACCGTGTGAGTGAGGCTCGTTGGGAATGCTGTGCAGGTAGCCGTGTGAGTGAGCCTCTCTGGGGATACTGTGCAGGTAGCTGTGTAAGATGCCATGCTGGTAGCCGTGCGAGTGAGCCTCACTGGGGATGCTGTGTAGGTAGCTGTGTGAGTGAGTCTCGTGGGGGATACTGTGCAGTTAGCGGTGTGAGTGAGGCTTGTTGGGGATGCTGTGCCAGTAGCCGTGTGAATGAGCCTTGTTAGGGATACTATGCAGCTGCACATTTTTGAACTCTTGCTTCATCACTTCCCATTCTGTCTTTGAGGGCAGAGATATGCAAAACCACATGCTGGTGATTCACAGGAAGCTAAACTGTATTCCAGCGTGTTCTGAAGCTTGTTTTCGGCCCGTGTAAATGTGGTGTTCTTGACAGGGGAAGTGTTCAGGTGTCCACATGTGGAAGCCGAACATTGCTGCTGAGTGGGAATTGTCAGTAAGTGGAAATCAGAAGCGGAATAACTTAGCCTTCCTTCTTGTTCAACATTAATCTCAGGACTATGTTTATAGGCTGATTCCAGATGTGCTTGACTCCAAGGCTGAGTTTTCAGAGGTGACAGGTGGTGTTTACCTCCGCATAAAAAAGGTCAAATTGTGTTATAGATCGAAGGGCAAATGTCTGACTATCCCATGGGAGAGTCTGATAGACGGTTTGGTTGCAATTTGGCCCAGAAGCTGGAGAGAGTAGGGAAAATATGTCATTCTCCATGGCTGCGGTAGAGGGCGCAGCTTGAAAGGAAAGTGCTACTCAGAGGACGTGAATGAAATAGGAGCTGGGGTCATTCCCCTTGGTGCACCACTCTAAGCTGCTGGCTGACTCTTGATGTTGTTATTCTGCAGCCACGGTATTTGGTGAGCTCTGCTTTTAAGAACACTTAATTAGTTTGACCTGCCCCACTGCTTCTTACATGAGGGGAAGCATTCCAGGGATAGAGCTTGAGACCAGTGCCTCTCCAACTTGAGAAATGCACAGACCTCTTTTAAAGGGGCAACATTGTCTTTGTGCATTCTGCTATTGACTAACATCCTTTTCGTTATTATACTATATATGCACATGAAGTTTGGATATACATTCCTTATGCTTACAAAACCAGTACTATTCAAAATAATAATATTCATCAAATAGACTGGATGATGTCATTTTGCTAAAGCCCAAATCACTGACTAATAGTAGAAGCACAAATTTGAGACTGAGCCCTATATTTAATTTGTATTAAATTAAAGGATTTCACTTCAATGATGCTAGTTCAGAAAATTTCTGTACTTGCAAGTAAGTTATGAGAAAAAGATGAATAACTGCCGGGCTTTGTTTACTAGTTTAGAAATGTCAGACTTCATATTAAAGCCAAGTTTTGCTGGAAATCAGTTTTTCAAATGCCAGTTTGAATAAGGCATCAGTTAATGATGGGAAGGTGTCTTCCCATCCCTTCTGTCTACACTAGAAGGTACAATTAGCATTGAAGTGCATTGTAATCTGCATCAAATGAGTATTTTATTCAATGCTTATTAGAATTGGGACTAGAAATATTTTTTGTTGGTTATTTCCTATCAAACTTTGCACATAGTGATGTGCAAAGGTGGGGCCACCCAACACATTAGCTCCCACTATAAGCAGAATACACACTGTTGTAGCAAAAGTTCTTTTGCGCACTGTATGACTATGTTACTATGAGCCTTCCTTCACCAGTGTGTTTAAATGTGAGATACCTTGAAATTGCCACATGTGGAGCATGTACCCAGGGAAGGCAGAAGCAGACACCAGGCATGGCCATTCCAGACCTGGGCTCATTTGTAAGACACTAGCAAGATGATTCAGAATCTGCTTATTTTACACATATGAGATTGTTGTCATGGAAAAAAAAATAAGAGTTCTAATGGAGCACGGTAGCCAAAAGGTGGAAATGACTCACTTATGTTCATCAATGGATGGATAAGCAAACTGTGGTGTATACATGCACACATACTCACACACACACACTTACACACACAGTCTTTAATATAATTTAGTCTTAAAAAGGAAGGCGATCCTGACACATTACAACATAGATGATCTTTGAAAACTTCATGCTAAGTGAAATAAGCCAGTCACAGAAAGACAAATAGTGTGTGATTCTACCTATAGAAGTTACCTAGGGGTAGACAAAATCACAGAGACAGAAGGTAGGATGGTGGTTTCCCAGGGCTGAGTGATAGGGGTATGAGAGTTAGTGTTTATGGACAGAGTTTCAGCTGGGGGAGATGAGAAAGTTCTGGAGACAGATGGTAATGATGGTTGCACAACAATTTGAATGTACTTAAATGTTGCTAAATTACATTTAAAATTGGTTATAATAGTACATTTTATGTTGTATATTTTACCACAATAAAAAATTGTAACAGAACAATTTCAGATTCCCAGGAATACTTCAGTCTGAGAAACTGCTTTGACCTGTGCGTGTCCCAGCATGGGCCAGGGCACCAGGACCAGGCCACTGTCCTTGGTGAGATGAGGAAAAAACAGATCAGTGCCCTAGCTTCTCCTAAAGCTAAGGTTTATTCTGGGTTTATGTTTATGTTGATCCTTTCCTGGGGAGTGGAGGCTTAAAATCTTCTTCCTTTTGTGAAATGAAGAGAGCAGCAGTGGATTTTTTTTTAATGTATCTATTTGACAAAATAAGTAGATGAGAACTCCCAGTTGCTACTCTCAATTAAAAGCTTATTTAAGAAAACTGATTAGTGAAACCCAGAAGTAAGGGAACTGCTGCTTTTTAAAACTGGCATGTGGTCCTGTTATTTCTTCCCATTTTGATGGCTACACTTACTCAAGGTGCATTGAACAAGAGAAAAATTATAGCTTAGCATTCTAGAGCCAGATTCCACCATCTCCCTCAGCGGCCTTTGCAAAACATAAGGAACTACACAGATGTAAGCTGTTGCTAACTCTCTTTCAGTATTTATTGAACACCTATGGCAGGCCCAGGGAACAAAGATGAATAAGATTTGGTCCCTGCTCTGGAGGAGCCCATGGCTCGGCAGGGGAGGCAGTCACATCAACAACCAACTCTAACATAATGTGATAAATTCTGTCATAAAGAGATGGACAAAGTGCTATGGGAGCATGAAGGTGGGGGTAGTAAAACCGAAACTTTATCCCAATGTTTTACAACTTTTATAGTAAGGAAATATATTGTCTAAGACTTGAAGTCAAACCCTTTTGGCTGAGACGTGGCCCATTTCTCCTCATTTTGACCTCAGATTAGAAAATGATATTCGCAGCAGGATATGGGCATGAGTAGATTGGGAGTTCAGGGTTAGGATCTGTGGCAGGTAGCAAGTTTGAGGGACATGGCATTTATCAAACCTTGACTAGGTCAGAGGGAAGAGTTAGAAGCTCATGAGCTGGGTGAATCAGGCAAGATCCAGGGTGGCCTAGATTTCGGAGGACAGAGGAAGCCAGGAGGGCTACATGCCAAGCCCCTACAAAGACCCCAAGTAGCACAAGGGCAGGAGGGCAGCCAGTATTAAGAACTGAGTTGATCACTAAAATGAAGGGGCTAATTCATAGGAAAAAGAACAAAAGTCAATGTTTATTGAAGGTATAGTGTGCTGTAGGCACTGTGCTGACATCCATTCTTTCATTTAATCTTCACAGCAATGCTGGGGGTATGAATACTTGTTTTATCCCCATTTTGCAGATGACATGACTGAGACTTAGCGAGGTTACTAACTTTTCCCAAATAAGTTAAGTAGCATGTGCTAGAGGTAGAGCTAGGGCTTGACCTCAGGACTGGAGGACCCCAAAACTCATCTCCTCCAATCCAACCTCTCATACCAGTCCCAACACAATCCTAGCTTCCAGAGGAGTGTCTCCACCTGGATATTCCACCCCAGAGCTCAGGTTTAATGTGTGAAAGTGAAAATCCATGTCTCTTCTGCTCACTCCAGTTAGCAACCACATTTCTCTTTTGTTAGACTTAAGACCTCAGCTTGTTCTTTTCTCTTCTTTTTGCTTGCCACATCCAGAAGGTTACCTAGCTGTGTTGGCATCCAACCCAAACTTTCCATTCCCACTGCCATGGCAGCAGTTCAGCCTCATGCTGCCTCCCACCTTCTAATTTGTCCCGTGGCTACTAGTCTCCACTCTCTCCAATGGATAAGGAGTCTGCTGCCAGATAAACCTTCTTTTAAAGCTCAGCTCTGATTACATCATTCTCCACTCAGTTGAATATAATCTGAATAACAACAATGACTTTCTTCCTATGGACTCAAAAGAATGTTTGGACTCCTTAGTTTGTCATCCAAGGTCTTTAACAGTATTCTTCAGCCTAACTTTCCAGTGTTAAATTGCATTAAGTTCCCCCGCCTGTTCTTTTATTCTAAGCAAACTGTCCTTGAACATACTTTGTGACATCTATGACTTTATTCATGTGATAGTGATTGCTTGAAAAGTGTTCTCCATCACCTCCACCTGCTGACATCCTAAGCAGTTGTTTAAGATCAGTTTCAAGCACCACTTCTTCCCTGAAGATGTCCCACCTTACCCTTGATGGAAGCGACTTCTCTTTCCTTAGGATGCCAGTGGCACTTTGTACCAGGTAAGGCAATTGTCCCATGCTGCCCTACACCTCCATATATACTTGCCTTAACTGCCCCATTAGACTTTGACTTCCTGAAGACAGGGATTTTGTCTTACTCATATTTAGGTTCTCCGTAGGCCCCCACTTGGAAAATTCAAACGTGTATTCACTGAAGGCATGAATGGAGTTGGAAGAGAGTGATAGATGAAAGAATGAAGGAGAGGAAAGAAAGCTATAGTCCAGCAGCCTCATCACATACTCTAGATGCCCCTAGAATTCCTACAGAAGAGATAACTCCGACTTCTTTATTACTAGGATTTTGTTTCAGGCTCTGCGATGCTGCTGTCATGTCATATTGTCTTCTCTTTCTCAGCAAACCATTGTCTTTTTATTCTGCTTTACTTTACCAGAAATGATCACATCTTTTAGGATTACATCAACCTCTTTCATCACTCCAGAAACTCATTTACACTTATTTCAGGGATTTGGATTTTATTTATTTACTTATTTATTTAGAGACAAAGTCTTGCTCTGTCACCAGACTGGGATACAGTGGCACCATCTTGGCTCACTGCAACCTCTGCCTCCCAGGTTCAAGCAATTCTCCTGCCTCAGCCTCCTGAGCAGCTGGGACTACAGGTGTGTGCCACCATGCCCGGCTAATTTTTGTATTATTATTTTTTTTTTAGTAGAGACAGGGTTTTACCACATTGGCCAGGATGGTCTCGATATCTTGACCTCGTGGTCCGCCTGCCTCGGCCTCCCAAAGTGCTGGGATTACAGGCCTGAGCCACTGTACCTGGTGGACTTTATATTATAAAAATATCCTTACAGCTTTCTGTTATTTACATGTGGGGAATTTAAATTTGTGATTATTTGTCCTTGTCCCATATTCCTTAGTTATCTTTTTACCAAGAGCAGGGCCTCTGTGTTTCACAACTTCAGGGACACTCTTTGCATTGTAGCCTCTGCATACAGTGCTGTCTGGAGTTGAGCAGTGCTCAGCCTGCTTAACCGTATGAAGCAGCCCTGACTGTGGGCCCATGAAAATCAGGTGCACATTTGGCTGATTTGTTTTCTTTATAAATTATTTTTCCATAAGTTATTGGGGTACAGGTGGTATTTGACTACATGAGTAAGTTCTTTAGTGGAGATTTGTGAGACGTGGTGCACCCATCACCCAAGCAGTATACACTGCACCGTATTTGTCATCTTTTATCCCTCACACCCTTCCCACTCCTCCCCCGAAACCCCCAAAGTCTATTGTATAATTTTTATGCCTTTGTGTCCTCATAGCTTAATTGCCACATATCATCGTAGGAGAACCTACCATGTTTGGTTTTCCATTCCTGAGTTACTTCACTTACAATAATAGTCTCTAGTCTCATCCAGGTCGTTGCAAATACTGTTAATTCATTCCTTTTAATGGCTGAGTAGTATTCCATCATATATATATACCAGAGTTTCTTTATCCACTTGTTGATTGATGGGCATTTGGGTTCGTTCCACAATTTTTCTTTTCTTTTCTTTTTTTTAAATATATATTTTATTGCATTTTAGGTTTGGGGGAATTTTTCTTTTCTTTTTAAAGGTCACTGTGGGCTCCTCTGGACCCTGGATATCTCCAGAAGAGTCAGATTGGAAACAAACTGCATGCTGGTTTCTTCACCACTCACAGAGTTTTAGGAAACCAGGCTCCTGTTTGGACATCTCACCCTTGTCTGGTCAGTTATTCCACATGCAGAGACTCCATAGACTGAGGATATGAGAACTAGAAGCCCCAGAAACCACTTGCACGTGCTATATTTCACCTTTGGGTATTCAGATTGGCACTGAGAGAAGAAAATCGTTGGACTCCAACAGCATTGCCAATTGTGAGAAGTTAGTTGTGACCTTTTGTGTTAAAATTATGTGCCTGTGTTAAGCCCTGGGTACAATGGTGATGGGTCCTGTGTAAACAGAAAGACAAATAACACTTTATATTAGTCTGCTACCTGTGCCTGTCAAGTTACCCAACTGCCAATTCATCAGCTGACTTCTCCTTGAATAAATGTAGCAGGCAGTTTAATTAGATGTTTCCCCTTCAAGCATTGGGACTGCTTACCCTATGTGGGATGCCCAGCTTTCTGAATGCCATGACAACTAGGGACAGGGCTTTCCCTGTAGGGGAGTCATGATGTGCAATTTTCTTGGAATTCAATGTGAGTTTGAAAAGAAAAATGACCTAGAGGAGGACAAGCAAGAAGAGACAGCCCATTAGCAGCTGAACCATATGACAGAGTAAAAAGCAACTTCAGAGCTGTCAGCGCAGCAGCTGGGGGAGCATGCCAAGAAGCCAGATGCTGCTGCTGAAAGACCATGTTCCACAAAGCTTGGGCCTGTGATGTTCATCTCAGCCTCATGTGTGGCCCTGGGTGCAGGGCTTTATTGCTGGATAAAATAACAAAGGCAGGGTGTGGGGGGAATTGTATGCAGGCCCGAGGGCTGACTTAGAAAGTAAAGCAAGAGACAGCAAGAGGTGGGAATCTTGTTCATTACAAATCTACCCACTTTATTAGAAATAGGAACTGTGAATGTACTCCCTCTGAAAACAATTTATTTGGAATACTACCTAATAAGGGACATATTTTAATTTGAAGCTAGATATTAGGTTGTTGAGATTCCACTGCTAGAGTCTCCTATTGAACTTCCTGGCTTCTTTCTATGGTTCCAGGGATATCCATACATGTGAAATTTTCTGATGTTTATCGTCATTCCAGATAAGTGGAATTTGTTCTCATTTTACAGATGAATGAACCAAAAAGAATCTTACTGACTTAAAGGAATGCCAAGTGGTTTGCTTAAACTTATTTTATTTGACATCTCTAGGAATAGAACTTCCTGAGTGCTGAAGCCTTTTTCTCAGCATGTACCGTTAGCCACTTACCACCAGCCTG
This sequence comes from Cheracebus regulus, assembly GCA_963574635.1. Lineage (NCBI taxonomy): Eukaryota > Metazoa > Chordata > Mammalia > Primates > Pitheciidae > Cheracebus > Cheracebus regulus. The sequence goes on from CAUYQU010069564.1 coordinate 38,672, forward strand.
CATTTTCTGTGGCTCTTCTCACCTCCTTGTCTAATTACTCAGATTCACCTGTTTTCATCACCTGCACTCTCCCCTCCACCCTACTCCCCTGGACTAACAATATAAGAAATTAATATATTTTTTTCATACCCAAAAGACTACTGGAGGAATCATTTCTTGACTCTTAAAAGAGAAAGTATTTTTTTTAAAGATTATTTACTGGAGAGCATTTCTGGAAACAGGCTGAATAGATATTTTAAAAAATCCTTAGGTGTGAGGAAATGATTCATTCTGCATCAGGTAAATAGAGCAGTCAGAAGAGAAACTGTAGAGAACAAGTTTTATGCATTTCCTGAAGATATTGCAGGGTAAGAGTACTTTGCCTTCACGCTAGGGGAGCTGAGTTGAAGTCATTTCTAGATGTCCGCTCTTGGTTTTTATTCCCCTGACTGAAGGAGAGCAGATCTGGGATATCGTCAAGTATTGGGCAATCTAAGAATCGGACACCTGTAGCCAGCGTGGAGTGTGGTTCTGCCTCGGACAGTGACCTCAGGAGGTTGAGCAGGGGAAGGGCTTAATCACAAAGGTGTGGTTGTGGTTAAGGGAAGCAGCAATTGTGGAAAGCCTGCAGGAGTGAGAGAGCAGCTACTGAGGCCTGAGAGCTATAGCTGGAGTTGAGGATGGGTGGCCTTGGAAAGAATTTGTCCATTCCATCGAGACCCAGGAGGAAAGAAGCTAGGGGAATAAATATCTTGACCTCACTCTCCTCTTGCCCTCTGGTCTCCTGCTGATGCCTCCCATTGGCTGAACTCAGCTGGAAGCCAGGGGACAAAGGGGCCCAAGTCTGAGTTCATGCAGGGCAGCCTTTCTGGATAGGAAAGAGGGAAAAGAAAGGTGAAGAGTGGATCTGGAAGGGCAAATGAGAGACAATTGGCATAGCTGGTGTATATATTGGGAGACACTTGGCATAGCTGGTGCATGATTTTCATGAGCAGTTAATGATCCAGCTCTGTCATATTGGCTATTTGGGTGCTGTTCACATCTGCTTGGGTGTGGCTTGCTTTCACATAAATAAGGAATCTTTAGGCCTAAAAAAAAAAAAACTGGCTTAATATAAATTTAACTGGAAGATGTGGCTCAGAGTATGGTTAGATTGATCACCATGGGTTTTTGATATATTCAAAGTTACTTGGCAAATATATTTTTTTACAGTGAGATTAAAGAGACACTTATTTACTGTGTAAAAATCACCTTGGCCCATGGACAAGAACTAGAAGGAAAATGATGAGATTAAAAGCAAGTTCATGGTTCATGGTGGGAGTGGGGAAAATTTCTCTTTTCTAATTTCCTTTGTTGCTGTTTTAATATAGTTTTAAAATATATTTTAACATAGTTTAAAAGTAAAAAGAAGCCACTAGTCCCCTAGATGAGGTTGTTTAGGTTTCTGGACAATTATACTGGCTATACCAAGTACCTTGGGTAAGAAAGATTTTAAACATGAATATTTCTTGCCTGAGTCTTGGAAACTTAAACTAGAATCCATGTGAGGCTCATTTTAATAGAGCCCTCTAGGTTTTTAAGCATTTTTTCCCCATAATTACTTCTGTTTTCTTTATAAGCAGTTTTATGGGGAGTGAAGGGGAGGTGTTTTCCTTTTCCCCTTTGAGTGTCTTCATGACCAGTTCCCAAGTCATTGTGGATGCACAGAATGAGACCCAGTCTCTTACATGGCTTCATCAAAATGGGACATTCTATGCTCTGAGACCTGTCTTTTCTTTTGGTAGGCACAGGGAGAAAGGTTGCAATTACTGGGTGTGGGGCAGGGAGCCAGTGCTTTTTTATCAGATTATTGCAAAGAGCAAGAGCCTCCCCACACTTACCTCTTCCCTGATGAGGAGGCTGCTGGGTGTCATCAATATTGATCAGCATACAGAGACCAAATGTCAGACACTGTTTCTAGCAGATAACCCTGAGAAGCAGAGACAGGCGGCTTTCCTACTCCTCTTTCTAACCACAAATGCAAACCTGACTCCAATATCTGTGGACTGTCATGAAAATGTACTCTGAGAAAAATGTTTTAGTTGAAAAGTATAGTTTCTGATCTCATAGACTGTGACGAGTTGACAAGTTATCTGAGCTGAACTGGTTCAGCGGCCTGGCTTCCAGATGTGAACCGGGAGTTTGGTTTTTCATTCTTCTCCCACCCCCATCTGCCCAACAAAGACCATTTTTTTTTTTCCCAGAAGAAAGAAGTAGCTGGCTGGTTCCTGGCATATATCTGATATCATCAGGTGGGGACTGTATCTAAAGAGAGTTTTATTTCTATGGAATAGAGATACCTACTATTTTACATAAACTGTGGCAGGACAGTTTTCTGTCTTAGCTTAGTGCAGGGAGTCAGTACAGTTTGAGTCAGGATTTATCAGCAATTGATTACGGCTTCCAGATTTATGCCAAAATTTAAACATTTTAAAAAAGATTAACAAGACTAACAAGTAAAGTTTATTTGACTAAGCATGGTTGTTTGGTATTCTCATCCTTGATGAGATTTTAAAAATTTCCTGAGACAGGGTCTCACTGTGTCACCCAAGCTGGACTGTAGTGGCATGATCTCAGCTCACTGCAACCTCTACCTCCTGAGCTCAAGTGATCCTCCCACCTCAGCCCCCTGAGTAGCTGAGACTACAGGTGCACACCATGCCAGGCTGAAAGACAATTTTTGTGTCCTTCGTAGAGATGGGGTTTTGTCATGTTGCCCAGGCTGGTCTTGAACTCCTGCGCTCAAGTGGTCTGCCCGCCTCAGCCTCCCAAAGTGCTGTGATTACAGGGGTGAGCCAAGGCACCTGGCCTCCTTGGTAAGAAATTCAGAATTATCTGAAACATCTTGAACATCAGCTATGCACGTGGGTGGAGTCTAAGAAGACAAAAGATGGGCTCAAGCCCCAGAGAAGGGGGTGGTGGGAAACAGAATTGAGAGGCCTGGTCGTGGATCCAGAGTGTCTCATGGGTTGTGTAAACAAGAGTATAGATTGTAGACAAGTCCCTTCTGCTTCTGTGTCAGCTTTCCGGCCCCTTTAAAAACTGGATTTTTTGTCCATGTGTATATATTCCAAGCAGCAGGACATGTGTCAACGGAGAGATGTCTCTACGTTGGGGTTGGAAGGTTCAATTTAGGTTCAAAGCTTTCTCTTTAAATAGTCCAGTGAACTAAAGACAAGATAATGTGCTCTTCTTTCTGAAGCAGTTTGGAAAAAAAAAAAAGATAATGGATTTTTCTGTTTCCTTCTTTAATTTTCAAAAGAGAATACTAATTGCTTACTCTGTCGGATGCTTGTGATTCTTAAATGAAAAGCATATCTGAAAACCTTAAACTATGATTGCTTTTATTCAAATTATCTATTTTAAAACTAGATTCTTTTCATGTCCCTCTTGTCTCACTTCCTAAACCTTTAAATATAGAAAATGTGAACTCTAGGGAGGAAGGTGGCTACGCCCTGAAGAGAGAGTGTGTGAGACCGAGGGTCAGGAAAAGCACGCAACTCAACATCCTGATGCTGGAAGATGCACAGAGTTAGGTGTGTCTGCAAAAATGAACTTTTCGAGGCACAGTCCACTCCATGCAGTTTCCTGAAGGTCAACCCTAAAGCCCAGACCATCAGAGGTGGTGGAAGTCCATTTTCCCCAAAGGTTTCAATTGCCCCCAGGCCACAGTCAATGGACAAGTGCCTCCCGCAGTGGACTTTTTCTCAGGCCTGAGTCTCTGAGGAAGAACTCCCTCCAGCTCTGCTTTGTTGCCATAGCTGTGCCACAAAAGACCAAACTGAAGTGCAAGGACAAGACAAAAACAACATGAATTGTTTCAGAATTGGAGACAAATGTAAACTAATATAAAAATAATAGCACTCCCTTGACCCTGTACCTTTGAGGTTTCCAGGGCCTCAGAACTTTCTAATGTATTGTTTCATGGTTTAATCTGCTTTGTATTTCTCTGAGTTTAGCAATGCTGGGAGAGTGGGGTACAGGACTCCAGGAACTTACACAAAGGACAGAAAAACGAGGAATGCTTGGCAACATTAAATATATATACACACACATATATATATATATATATATATATATATATATATATATGTATTTATGTCACTGTTTTAGGATGGATTTTGCATCCATCCTAACTGTTTTAGGATGGATTTTGCACATCACATTAGAAAACAGAGAAAATGTAATAGTAGTAAAGCACAGTGGGGACTTACGGGCAGTGCTTTTCCTCCTTCTTCCTTCTGTTGCAGAATTTCTGCTTCTTAGTTCAGCTAAAATTGGGTTTTTGTCACAAAACCAGGAAACATTAGGAACGTTAGGAACGCGGACACACTGAAGGGTGAGTTGAGTGGAATTTATTGGGCGAAAAGAAAAAAAAACCTCTCGGCAAAGCGAGAGGGGGTCCTGCTAACAGGACCCCCTGCACAAGGTGTGGCTTCCCGTGGCTCCACCTTGTTCTTCTGGTGCGCAGGCGTAAGGGAGATTCTCTGGGGACCCTCCCCCTTATCTGCCTCCTGCATCTGTCATTTCTTTAAGGATTTCTAATGTTAATCTGTAAGGTAAACTTCAGGGATGGTAAAAAAAAATTTTGATGCTTTAACAATTTGGAAATGAGACATATGTTCATCGTAACTTTTAAATTCAATTCATTGTGTGAATCAAGCACCTAATAAGTGCCAAGAAAAAAAAATAAGTACACAACTCAGTTCTCATTCCTAAGCAGCTTACAGTCTTGTTGGAGGTGGTTAGAATCTGGGCAGGGTGAAGGCTAGACACAAAACCTGGACACAAGATGACAGGAGATGCACAGTGACATGTTGGGATGACATGATGCATGTGTGTAAATGCAAAAGTGACCCAGTGATGCTGAGAGGGAAGGAATGCCAGAAGTGGAGGCAGAGAGGAACCACAAGGCCTTTGGGGAGGTTTTCTTCCCCTTACAGAAAGGTCTCAGGAGAGCAGTTGTTCACTGCTAGGCTTGGCACATATGGAGGCCAAAGGGGGAAGCAAATGGTGTGAGCTGCATTTCCTTCCTCCCTAGTGGAAGATGGCAGCAACTGGAAAGACTTTCATGCTTTGCTCCAGGAGACAACAGACCTCACTGAATTTCAGTGAACACATCATCATCAGGCCACCAGAAACTGTGACCAGATCCCAGGCTTCCAGGCATCCACGGCTCTAGGAGACTATAAGCTGTGGGAGGACAGCAACTCAGTGTTTTTGTTTATTCTCCCTGGACTCTCACATTGGGGCTTTGCTCGTGGCCTGTGGCTGATTTCAGCTAGTTGAATTGCATTAGTTCTGATGCTACATTTTAAATGTGAGGTCCTGGGATCCTTCCCATCTTTCAGTTTAAATGTCATCACTCAGGGAGGTCTGTCTGGATTGCCCGACCTAAAGCGATCACAACCTCCTTTATTCTTCAGCACAGCATCCTGTTCATTTCGTTTGTGGCACTTTTCACATACTGTTTATTGTGCTTACTAATTCTGATGAAGAGAGAAGCCCTCTAGAATAAGACAGTATTATGTCAGTAGTTTTAGAGAAAGAAAGTTAAAGTCTCAATAGGTTTTTAGCTCTCTTTGCACATAGCCTTCTGGAAGTTTACTTATGTTTGACCATAGGTCTGCTTCCCTTCCCTTACTGAGTATTACAAGGTCTCCTCTTCTCCACCTGAGTGACTGGACTCCAAAGCCATTCTCTGAGTGGTGCTCAGGGCTCTTTGGAGTAAATTTGAGGCAGCCAGGCACTGGGGTGTGGTGGTCCCAATCTCTAGGCAGTGAGTACTCTTGTCTGTCTCTGAAAAGCCCGTCTCATCAATGACAAGAATGTATTTCAAATTCTGAGTCTATGGTCTCTTTCTTTCCACTTCAAGATATTTGGTATTCAATATCTGTTTCTGTTGTTGGATTGGACACCCCATGAGGGCAAGGACCATGTCTGCTTTGCTCTTCATTATATTCTGGGGGTGCAGCATAGTATCTACCCCATACCAGCTTCTCAGTCATATTGATCATTGCTTCTTCCAATTCCTACCAGGCACATTTTGCCTCCCCTATCTCCCAACACCTGTTCAGCCCACCTGAAGTTCCTGAATTTGAAGGGTAAAGAGGGAGTAGAGGTAGAGCAACATCTTCTGGTTTTTCTACTAATTGGTAACAAGCTTTCTTTTGGGGGGTTTGGGGAAACAGTGGAGGAATACAAAAATTCCCAAGAGAGTTTTCTCCTTCCTCCCTGTCCCCAGCACGCAATCTAACCATTGCATTCAGCCTATTTTTTAAAATCTGCCTCTGCTCCTCTGGAAGTCTCTCACCTGGCTCCCTATGTGGGCTGTTCTTGTTCTTGGATGCTTGGATTGCTCTTTATCTACTCGCCATCTGTGTAAGGGGATCCTGCCAAGATGATCAGATGTGAACTCAGTGCCAGAAACATTTTAATTAATTTATGGTGATAAAATGTGAAAAGAAAACCATTGAGGAAAGCCTGGGCCAAAGAAAATTAAACATAAGAGGAAACAGAGAAACTAGGGCCGTGCAGTTTTGGAAGTGAGGGCCAAGTTGGCAAGGAAGCCAGCAAACTCTTTCTTTCTCTTGCCTTCTTCTCTTGTTTAAGCAACACCCAAGTGGAAAAGCTGCAGAAGACCTTGTGTCAGGGACTGGAGAGGACCAGGGAGATCACTGAATAGCCTGCTATCAGCCTGGACTTCTTGATTAGGGCACTTGAACACGGATGTATAAGAAACATTGAGAGCAAGGCTGTAGGGTTGCAAGCCTCCCTCTAACAGGGGCAGCCAGTATACTCAGGTGAGCAGAAGAGGGAAGGTTCTTAAGCTGCAGCTCTGAAAAGCATCCGCACGTGTTTAAAGAAGTCACTAGAATAAGTCTGATTTCATTGCAGTCTGGCTTACAGTACTTAGGGTAACATCTATACTGAGATAATCCAGAAGAAAACTAGTATTAGCTAGCTTTGTTTCTCCTAAGACAGCAACAGACCAGCAATGTTTATTCGTAGGCTCCTGGGTCATTTGACTTATTTGAGATGTGAATTCAATTTAGTTTTCCTTTCTTTTTCTTCTTTTTTTTTTTTTAGAGAAAGAAAGAGGAAGAGATTTTAGAAAAAGAGAGAAAAGGAGAAAGAAAGAAACAGCAAAAGAAAGAAAAAAATGAAAGAGAAAGAAAGAGGAAGAGGTTTTAGAAAAAAAGAAAAGGAGAAAGAAACAGCAAAAGAA
>CAUYQU010069565.1:0-11794 GCA_963574635.1 Cheracebus regulus
GGGGGTATCCACAAAGCATTGCTGATATTTATTTGTTGGGATTGGGATGGTGGCATTGTGTCGCTCCCTGGGTTTTTTTTTTTTTTTTTTTTTTTTTTTGGTCTTCTTGAAAGCTGAGAAGTGAGAAGAGAGCTGAAAAAAATGTACAAGAGTGTGCCCAGGCAACTGTTTTCTCTTTGCTTTTCTAATAAAAGCAGAAAAGAAAAGAGGTTTTGTTGGCAGTGAAAAGCAAGGGTACTGGCAGTGTGACAGTGGCCGTGACCTAGGAAGGGAGAGTCTCCAGTCCAGGAATACCTTCTCCTCAGCAATGTCCAGTTCAGGAACTGACAGCATTGGCACAGGCTCCACAGGCAGGATGGGGGTAAATTATGGACCGTGTCAGTTTTGCTGCTTGAAAATTTTGGATGACAGTACCTCTCAGATATAAAGACAGGATGAGTGTCTCTCTTGGAAGGACTAAAAGGAGCCTGTTTGGACTGGCCTGTCAAGGCTTACCAGTGGAAGACACTCTCCTTGTAAGGCTGAAATGCCTGGGTGTTATCTTACTAGAAAGAAGGAAGCATTGCATACCTTTGGTAATGGACCTACAATTTACTGTTTATCCCATCAAGCATGATATTACATTGAATTTGAGCAGCTACAATGCTGAGCTGGCGAGGAGGAGGCCAATTCTTCATGTTGACTTAGAAAGTGGGCAGAAATGACAGTGACCGTAAAACAGATAATAGTCAAGGCCTCAGGGCAGAGGCAGGAAAAGTGTGACAGAACCACCCTAGGCCAGAGAAGCAAGCTGGTTCCAGGGGATAGCCAGATGTGGGTTGGTCTGGGCATTCAGAAAGTGTTTTCAGAAAGCACACTTAGGCAACTGGGGAGGCCATGGGCAGAGGGTGAGGGTGTGGATAGAACTTCTGAGCTTTTTCTTTTCCAGCTTCCATCTGCTTTAGGGAGACATTCCAAGGTTTGGTCTGGCACATTTTGTAATAGCACGCAGTGGGTTCATTACAGTAGGTTAAAGGTTGATTTTGCACTATGCACGAATGGAGTTGCCTGGGCTTTCCAGACTTGGTGGTCAGCTATCTGAGGGTGAAGAAACAGGCCCTTATCATGATTTATCCTCACTTTTGAAATATACTTCTAATTGTTCTCCCTCCCTTTAGTCTGGTCCCGCGAGCCTGCTCTTCCACACGGTTGCCAAGAGTGGAAACTGACTGTGTCTCCCTCTTGGTCAGAGCTTTTAGTGGTTCTCCAGTGTCTGTAGAATAATGCTCTTTAGCAGAGATCATAGAGCCTTCCTTGACCTGGCCTCTACCTGGCTCTCTGCTGTCTGGTTGCCATTCCTGTGATGTGTACACATTTTATGTTCCAGTAGTAGCAAGCCACACACACACATAGCATTTTGCTTCATGGTTTTACCTTTGCTTATATTTTTCCTTTTGCTTGAAATGCTCTTCCCTTTGCCCTTCCTCTCTTTTCTTTCCCAGGCGTTACTTCCTTGAAGTACTTTTAGCCAATTCATTCTGCCTTTCAAGACCTGTACTCACCTCTAATCTTGTACTCACCATATTGTGTTAGGTGCATACTTCTCTCCCGTCCTCACTTACCCATGAGCTCCTCCAGGCTATGTCTTTATATTTGTATCAAGCAGAGGTGGGAATAATGCCTGGGACATAGTTGGTGCTCTAAAATATTTGGTTGTATAAATGAATGAAATGATTTTTTTTTTTTTGAGACAGAGTTTCACTCTTGTTGCCCAGGCTGGAGTGCAGTGGCACTATCTCAGCTAACTGCAACCTCGACTCCCCCGGGTTCAAATGATTTCTCCTGCCTCAGTCTCCTGAGTAGTTTGCCTGGCTAATTTTTTTTTTTTTTTTTTTTTTTTTTAGTAGAGATGGGATTTCACCATGTTGGCCAGGCTGGTCTCGAACCCCTGATCGCAGATGATCTGCCCGCCTCAGCCTCCCAAAGTGCTGGGATTACAGGCGTGAGCCACCGCACCTGGCTCATGAAATGTTCTTTAACTGCCTCCTGAATCACTACTAGATAGCATCTGTTTGGTTTCCGACTACAGTCTGGAAGCAATAGGTGCCTTCATTTAACCGTTGGATCTAGAAATGTAGCAACCCATAGCCTGTCAGGCTGAATGCACCTGAAAGCCTCAGGAAATCTTGTTGCCGTGCATTCTATTATGTGACTACAACTTGAGCTGAATAGGGAGAAATGAATCCTGGCCAGCACTGAGCATCATGCCAGGAATAGAACAGTGGGGCCATTGCAGTCAGTAGAATGAAAGGTTACCATGGCGTTGTCAGGGAGTTTTCTTGAACTATGGCTGGACCATATTTCTCCTTCCACCTCAGCCACTGCTTCATGCTACTAAATGGAGAAGCCTTTGGCTTTTGTATCCATGGAGGAATGTAGCACGCCGCTTATCTCCTAAACCTGTCCCTGAGGAAAGCTGCTTGCCCTTGGAGTTTCTCAGCAGAACAGTAAATGTGATCTCAGTCTCTCCCAGCGGCTCAGTAAATGTCATCTGATATAGAGTGCCTCAGCCAGGTGACACAACGAGAGCTGAAAACACCTCGGGTCATCTTTGCTGTTGCACTCTGTATGCACAGCACATCCGAGTTGCCCCACTTAGAGCATTTCTCATTATGATTTCCTTTTCCTTCTCTAAGCTTAAGCTAGGTTGACCTCACTGAGTGGAAAGTCAAAGGTGTCAACTGAATAATAAACTCTTTTGCTGTTCAGGTACAGTGTGGGATGTTAGGTTTTCCACCCGAGGGGAGGATGAGGGCTGAGTACGGCTGCAATAGGGAAGAGAGAATACGGTGCACTTCCAAGATGTGAGTGACATGCTGCTTAGATAGAAAGCACACCATTTCCTTTCCTGTTCAGAGTGAGATAGTTTTTACCTTCACACAAATGAGATTGTTGAAAACCATGATATTTTAAAATACCCACATCAACCAAACCTTTGGTTTGAATGTAAACCTATGGAAATGAACACTCACAATCTGCAGTAAAAAAGGGCCATCTCTTGATTTTGGATGTTTCCTTGCTAAGCACACATTCAGGGTGTCATTGCTGGCAATGGAAAGCCCAGAGTGCCAGCAGCCTCCACACTGTGATTTAGGGAAGGGAGGGACTGAGAGTATTTTAGTCAGAGGAACTGGTTCTCTGCTTAGCCTCAATATTTCATAAAAAGCTCATTGCAGCAAAATTTTCATTTGGGAGCATCTGTGGTGCTATCATCTTGATATCTTCACATTAAGTAACAAAGGCACTTCAAGGTCAAATGAAAGTCAAATTGGCATGATAAATATTCATTGTCAGCTTCTGTTAATCTTATGTATTTTCTGTAAAGATGCAGGCAAAGCATGTCATCAGCAGTGTTTGCAGGAAAATAAAAAGTTATAGAAATTCTGGGGTCATAGAGCAAATAAAACAGTTCAAATGTTAAGATATATGGGGTATAGTGAGAAAATCACTAGAATGCACTCAATTCTGACACTGTCGGTCTCTGACAAATCATTTAAATGATATACCTCAGTTTTCTCAACTGTAAAGTTAGGAAAATGAATTACATAATTATCTTTTATTCTTATTCTTATTCTAAGTGATAGATTTTTCTAGATGCAATTAGAAAGAACTTCCAAAGTATTGCAAAACACTGAAACATACTAAGAAAAGAAAAATGTGAGTTTTTTTTTTCCTGAGCACTTAAATAATAGAATAGGTATCAATTTCTTGAACAAATGGAATATAAATCACAAACAGACTTTTAAGGTTAGGAGAGAAGCCTGCAATGTGCAGGGACTAGATTAAAAGAAAATTGGCCTGTTTACATTTCTACTGTAGAGTATTGGATGCTGTAGCAATAATGGACCTTTACTGGAATTATTTTAGAGGTTATGAAATTACATATGCCCTGTGTCACCTGGCGGTCAGAGACTGGGATGTCAAGTGTGTGTACCTTTATCAATGGCCAAGCTTAAAATGACTGAGAAACAGCTACTTCTGAGAAGACTTGGAAAGTTAGGTATTCTATTTGAAGATAATATAAGCATTTGTTTCTGGAATTCTGCCCAGTAACCCAGAACACACAAAAAGGTCTTAGAATAATTTGATCAGTGTTTCTGTGAAAGAACACCAAAGCCACAGATTCTGTCACTGGCAAGACAGAAAATGCATTATAAGGGAAGACGACATGTGTCTTGGGATGATGGCTTGGCCTAGAGAGGACTGGGGAGAGTTAACTGACAGCAATTAGGAATAATGATTAATGCCAACCTAAACTTCTGAAGTCTGCCTGAACATGTTTGTCAGGGTGTGTTGGTGTTTGCAACGTTGCCTTTTGGTTTGCCTCCGGAGCCTGATGCAGTTTTGCTTGCAGTCCTTGATACTGTCTGTTGGCCCTGTTTTGAACACTAACATGAAAAGATGAAAAGAAATCCTCAGAAACACCCTTTTTTCTCACCTGATCATCTTAGACTGTATCCACAATTGCATTCCTAGAGGTATATTCATCTTCCTGGCATTATTGTTTTGGTGTATTCACAAAAGTCTGTGGCCATAATCCTTCCATAAGCTGATCTGTTATTTAGCTTCTTAGATAAAATATTGGTAATCATTGTAAAAATGATGGGCCTATGTTGATATGTCCATGGACCTTTCCTGTTTGGCCTGGGGATGGGGGGTAATGTGAGAGCTGGGGATGTTAAAAGCAGATTCTAGATCCCTGCAGTGAGCTCCTTGGTAGTTAAATATTTTGTTTACGTTGGTTATATTAGGCAACTTTAGTAAAAGGTATCGTTGAAGAAGTGGAGAGCAGTTTTCTGATTGGCGAGACCTGGTAGACATTAGGCTGCATTTATTAGTAGGCTTGCCTTGCAGTTCAGGGTTCATTGACATAGATAGACGAGCAGTGCCTCTCAATCCTGGTTTCTTGGGCTATACTAGGTTGGTTAGGTTGAGTGGGCAATGAGGCACTTGGGGAGGTAGTAGAAGACACCTACTTGACTTCAGGTCTAAACGTTTTTCTTTGGCTGCCTTTGTTGCTGTTGAAAAGTTGTGGGTATTTTGTAATTCACAGGTTGGCAAACTATGACAAGAGCAAAAAAATCTGTCTTGCTTCTTATTTTGTAAATAAAGTTTTTCAACACAAACATGGTTATTTATCTACATATTATCTATGGATTCTTCTGCATGAAAACAGCAGAGTTGAATAGCTGCAAAAGTGAACTCTAAGACCTGCAAAACATAAAATATTTACTATTTGGTCCTGTATGGAAAGTTTCCTGATCCCTGCTATAGTTTGTTGCAGGTAATCTGTTAAGATCTTCTCTTGGTGTTCTGTAGTGTTGCTCAAATGAATTTAGATGTGAATTTCTTTTTATTTTTCCTGCTTGAGATTTGTTGTTCTTTCATCAATTATTAGCCTTACACTCACTGAATATTGTCTCTCCCCATGTTTTCTCTGCTCTTAAAACCTGGTTGAATTTCTTAGCATCTCTCATTCTAGTCTCCATTTTTCTTAACTCTGTTTTTCATTCCATAGGATCTGTGTGCTACGTCCTGGATATTTCTACAGAGCTGCTTTCTGCTTCAATTTCCTAACTCATTATTAGTCTGTTAAGATTTTCTATTTCTTCATAATTCAATCTTGGTAGATTGTCTCTATAGCTTTATTCATTTCTTTGAGGTTATTCAATTTGTGTATAATCATTCATAGTAGTATCAAGACTTTTTTAATGTTGAGCTTCTCTGTGGCTTTTCTAGTCTCTCTTTCATCTCTGATCTTTGTTATTTCCTTCCTTCCACCAACTGTAGACTTAGTTTATTCTTTTTCTAGTTCCTTTAGGTGAAAAGTTGGGTTGTTTGAGATTTTTCTTTTTTCTTCATATAGGCATTTATAACTCTAAATTTTCTTCTTAGAACTGCTTTTGCTGCATCCTATAAATTTTGGTAGGTTGTTTTCATGTTCTTTTATCTGAAGGTATTTTAAAATTTCTCTTGATTTCTGTTTTGACCTATTGGTTATTAATTTCCATGTATTTGTGAATTCTCCAGTTTTCTTCCTGTTATTGATCTCTAGTTTCATAGCACCGTGTTGCAGAGATACTTGATATTTCAATCTTCTTAAATTTTTACGACTTGTTTCGTGGCCTAACATATGATCTAGCGTGAAAAATGTTGTGTGTGTGCTTGAGAAGAATGTGTGGCTCTGCTGCTGTTGGATAGAATGTTCTGCTTTGTTTACTAGGTTTATTTTGTCTAAAGTGTAGTTCCAGACCAATATTTTGTGATTGGTTTTATATCTGGATGATACATGCATTGTTGAAAGAAACAAACAATCTACAAATAGGTGATGGCGGGGGAGTTGCGGGGGGATGGAGGCAGCAAACCACATTGCCATGTATGTACCTATGCAACAATCCTGCATGATCTGCACATGTACCCCAGAACTTAAAGTACAATAAAAATATATATATATAAAGAGCTAGAAATAAGTAACAATATTTAACAAAATAACAATAATGAAATAGCAATCATAAGTCCTTACTTACCAATAATTACCTTGAATGTAAATTGAATAAATTATCCAATCAAAGTGGCTGGATGGATTTAGAAAAAAACAAGACCCAACTATCTGCCACTTTAAAGAGATTTACTTTAGCTTTAAGGATAGACATAGGCTGAAAATGAAGGCATGAAAAAAGGTATTCCATGCAAATGGAAACCAAAAGTAAGCAAGGATATATATACTTACATCAGGCAAAATAAACTAAGCCAAAAATGCAAAAAAGAGATAAAAATGCTATTATACAGTGATAAATAGGTCAATCATTAGAGGATATAATATTTGTAAATATATGTACACCCAGCACTGGATCACCTAAATGTATAAGGCAAATATTAACAGATCTGAAGGAAAAATAGACAGCAATACAGTAACAGTACAGGGATTCAATAGTCTGGATACCCATTTTCTGATTCACTAATTTCCCAGTTGTATTCATTCAGCTATTAAATCTATTATTGAGTTTTATATTTCAATTATTACATTTTTTCCCCAAATCTAGATGTCCTGTTTAGCTTTTTTCAAATTGGTCTAGTTATCTTATTTGTATTTTCATATCTCATCTTTTCTTCATTAAACGTATCAAGCATATTTACTTTAAATTATATGCAGCTAATTTTAGTATATGAAGCTATTGTAGGTCTGATTCTGCTGTTTTATCCTCATTGAATTACAAGGTACTTATATATTTATGAGTTCTGTATTGTTTCTAGTGGGGAACTCAGGTTTCTTGGATCTTTTCTGTGGAAATTCTTTGAGCATTTTTATGTGGTGTTCAGGGTACACAGCATACCATACCACTAGAGTTGTTCTGAATCATGTTCATCATACCAGTTATACCAGAGATCCTTCAATGTTAGAGGTTATTGAAAATTTTCCTGGACTATTAAACTAATGCTTTGATGTTAAATTGTCTGTAACTTCCTGGAATCTCTTCTTGCTTTTTACTTTATTGAAGGAGGGAAGGTGAATCTTATATTATCCCTGGGATCCACAGAGATATGATAAAAGCCAAGAATCATTTCCTATCTAGAAATCTTATTTGGTTGTTTTTCAAATATACCTTGTCACAATTGTCTTACTTCCAACATTCCTCAAAATTGGATGTAAAATCTGCATCACCTTGCTCCTTAAAGCTATTCCAGATGATTATTCTTGCTCCTTCATGCAAATTCCTCTGCTCTCTTGAGGCAGATGACATTTGATATACCTTCCTCTGTTACCTTGTCCCTGAAATCTACCCTTGAAATAATCATTCTCATTCAGTCTCTAAAGACTCTGAGTCTACCATGGTCTTTTGTTCTTCTTTTAGTTCTGACCTCATCTTGGGTGACTTCAAAATCTCAGATTTCTGGCTTTTTCATCTTCAAAATAACCTTGTCAACCATTGTATAGTTCCATAGTCATAAAAAACTTCTCCATCTTGGAAATCAAACAACTAGATTTTCTTCTTTTTGACCACAACTTCCTGTCCATTTAGGTAACTTACTAAGCTGTTGCTGATATACCAATCCTTTGATCTCACTGAGACCTCCATTCTATTTACCCTCTATTTTAAATGTTTCAAACATTTCTCATACTTTTTATTCTCTTCTTATCCTTCTCATGTTTTATAATTCAAGACTTCAAACACTGCTGTATTAATACCGAAAGCTGACTTGCCACATCCTCTTTCTATTATTCTAACTTGGCAAAACCTCAGTCCTTGATGAAATAAAATGCCCATTTTTTTTCTACTTCCGTATCTGGGCTGATAAGAGAGTTCTTGAAGAAATATCATGATTTCCATTTTGCTACTGGTTTACTAGATTATTTGGACACATGTCTTCCACCGAAAATGACAAGAAATGCTGAATATACTATAAAATATCTCTTTTAAAACATTGAGGAATTAAAAACATATTAAGGAATTACCAGACCAAAATTTAAGGGAAAAGTAACTCAAAAAAGTAAGCAGAGTACTGAAGCCATGTGGCCCAGAGGCATTTTATAACATGGTAAAAATTACACTTTGGTTTTGGTAGCCTCATTGGGTAAGAGATCATAATTTAAGGTCCAGAGCCAACTCAAGTGGAAAAAAATGAAAGACAGAGCCCTGACCCCATCCCATATATATATATATATATATATATATGACATCAAGCACATGTTAAAAAATATATATATATATATTTGTGTGTGTATATATATATTTAAGTATATATATTTGTGTGTGTATATATATATTTTTTAACATGTGCTTGATGTCAATAATGAAGCTTGTCATAGGCTAGTTCTATTTCGAAGGCAGTGCAACTTAAGCTATTCTGATTGGTAAAACAATATTCTTGGGAGCAGAATTTACAAAATGCTTAGAAATAGTTGCTTTAATTATTCCACATTATAAGCCCATCAAGTGGGTTATTACTCAACTCCCTTGCTTCATCCCTTTGTCATACTTGCCTGGTAAAACCCCACTTAAGTTCAGTCAAACTCACTGCCTACTACTATGCACAGGGTGAATGTGGTTTGAGAAGTGTACACACCCAGGCTGACTGCTCACACTGTAGTTCATGACTTTGCTGAGCTTCCATCACTGCCAAGAAACCCTTACATGATTCTTTATATACATACACACACACACACACACACACACATATATATATATATACACACACACATATATATATATTTAAGTTCTGGGATACATGTGCAGAATGTGCAGGTGTGTTACACAGGTATATATGTGCCATGGTGGTTTGCTGCACCCATCAACTTGTCATCTATATTAGTTATTTCTCCTAATGCTCTCCCTCCCCTTGCCCCCGACCCCTGACAGGCCCTGATGTGTGATGTTCTCCTTCCTGTGTCCATGAATTCTCATTATTCAACTCCCATTTATGAGTGAGAACATGTGGCATTTGGTTTCTGGCTTCATCCATGTCCCTGCAAAGAACATGAGCTCATTCTTTTTTATGGCTGCATAGTATTCCATGGTGTGTATATTCCACATTTTTTTAATCTAGTCTATTATTGATGGGCATTTGGATTGGTTCCAAGTCTTTGCTATTGTGAACAGTGCTGCAATAAACAGAAGTGTGCATGTGTCTTTATAGTAGAATGATTTATAATTCTTTGGATATATACCCAGTAATGGGATTGCTGGGTCAAATATTATTTCTGGTTCTAGATCCTTTAGGAATCATCACACTATCTTCCACAATGATTGGAACTAATTTATACTCCAACCGACAGTGTAAATGCTTTCCTATTTCTCTACATCCTCTCCAGCATCCGTCGTTTCCTGACTTTTTAATGATCACCATTCTAATTGGTGTGAGATGGTATCTCATTGTCGTTTTGATTTGCATTTCTCTAATAACCAGTGATGATGAGCATTTTGTCATGTTTGTTGGCCACATAATTGTCTTTTGAGAAGTGTCTGTTCATATTCTTCACCCACTTTTTGATGAGTTTTTTTTTCCTTGTAAATTTGTTTAAATTCCTTGTAGATTTCTGGATATTAGCCCTTTGTCAGATGGATAGGTTTCAAAAATTTTCTCCCATTCTGTAGGTTGCCTGTTCACACTGACGATAGTTTCTTTTGCTGTGCAGAAGCTCTTTAGTTTAATTAGATCCCATTTGTCTATTTTGGCTTTTTTTTTGCCATTGCTTTTGGTGTTTTAGTCATGAAATCTTTGCCTATGCCTATGTCCTGAATGGTATTACCTAGGTTTTCTTCTAGGGATTTTATAGTTTTAGTTTTACATTTAAGTCCTTAATCTGTCTTGAATTAATTTTTGTATAAGGTATAAGGAAGGGATCCAGTTTCTATTTTCTGTATATGGCTAGCCAGTTTTCCCAACACCATTTATTAAATAGGAAATCCTTTCCCATTTGCTTGTTTTTGTGAGGTCTGTCAAAGATCAGATGGTTGTAAATGTGTGGTGTTATTTCTGAGGCCTCTGTTCTGTTCTATTAGTCTATGTACCTGTTTTGGTACCAGTACCATTTTGGTTACTTTAGCCTTGTAGTACAGTTTGAAGTCAGGTAGCATGATGCCTCCAGCTTTGTTCTTTTTGCTTAGGACTATACAATCTCTTTTTCGGTTCCATATGAAATTTAAAGTAGTTTTTTTCTAATTCTATGAAGATGGTCAATGGTAGTTTGATGGGAATAGCATTGAATATATAAATTACTTTGGACATTATGGCCATTTTCATGATAGTGATGCTTCCCATTTATGATCATGCAATATTTTTTGATTTGTTTATGTCCTTATTTCCTTGAGCAGTGGTTTGTAGTTCTCCTTGAGGAGGTCCTTCACATTCCTTGTAAGTTGTATTCCTATGAATATGGATGTATATATAGCTCTTCTTGTTTCATTGATCCCTTTACCATTATGTAATGCCCTTCTTTGTCTTTTCTGATCTTTGTTGGTTTAAAGTTTGTTTTATCAGCGACTAGGATTGTAATCCCTGCTTTTTTTCTCTCTCTCTCCATTTGCTTGGTAAATATTCCTCCAATCCTTTATTTTGAGCCTATGTATGTCTATGCAAGTGAGATGGGTCTCCCAGCACACCAATGGGTCTTGATTCTTTATCCAATTTGCCAGTCTGTGTCTTTTAATTGGGGGCATTTAGCCAATTTACATTTAAGGTTAATATTGTTATGTGTGAATTTTATCCTGGCATCA
Organism: Cheracebus regulus; assembly: GCA_963574635.1. NCBI lineage: Eukaryota > Metazoa > Chordata > Mammalia > Primates > Pitheciidae > Cheracebus > Cheracebus regulus. Next base: position 11,256 of record CAUYQU010069565.1, read on the forward strand.
CGATGCTATCTGGTTATTTTTCACATTTGTTGATGCGGTTTCTTCATAGTGTTGTTGGTCTTTATATTTTGGTATGTTTTTGCAGTGGCTCATATCAGTTTTTACTTTCCATATTTAGTGCTTCCTTCAGGAACTCTTGTAAGGCAGGCCTAGTGGTGACAAAATTCCTCAGCATTTGGTTGTCTGTAAAAGATTGTATTTCTCCTTTGCTTATGAAGCTTAGTTTGGCTGGTTATAAAATTCTGCATTAAAAATTATTTTCTTTAAGAATATTGAATGTTTGCCTCTACTCTTTTCTGGCTTATAGGGTTTCTGCAGAGACATCTGCTGTTAGTCTGATGGGCTTCCCTTTGTGGGTGACCTGACCTTTCTCTCTGGCTGCCCTTAACATTTTTTTTCCTTCATTGCAACCATGGTGAATCGGACAATTATGTGTCTAGGTGTTGCTCTCCTCAAGGAGTATCTTTGGGGTGTTCTCTGTATTTCCTGAATTTGAACATTAGCCTGTCTTGCTAGATTGGGGAATTTCTACTGGAGAA
>CAUYQU010069567.1:0-18742 GCA_963574635.1 Cheracebus regulus
GGTAGGAGAGAGAAAGAAAAGAAAGAAAGAGAAAGAAGAGAGAGAAAGAAAGAGAAAGAAGAAAGAAAGAAAGAAAAAGAAAGAAAAAAAGAAAGGAAAGAAGAAAGAAAGAAAGAAAGAGAAAGAAAAGATAGAAATTCACAGCCTAACAAGGGCAGAGGATATGCAATAATAACTATTCCATGAGATATGTTCTATAATAGAGGTACGTTTAATGTTCAGAAATAGCACCAAAGTAGTAACATAAACACTGAGCTTTGTAACATAAATAGGAGTTCACCAGGAAGGCAAGCATAAGGAAGATGGAAGGTAGGTTAAGTAGGATTAGCTCAAAATAGTATAGTGTGATCAACAAATTACTAGTAGTTTGATTTTGCTAAGATTTCAGAAAATGTGCTGAGCATTTTTATTTGCTTTATCTTGACTTGTCTTCTTTTTTAAAACAAAGAAAGAAAAGAAATCCAGTTGTCCTCAAGCCTGATCAATGGACCCCATGTACGTGTGTGAAAATGTTGTCCATGACTCATCCACTTACAACATGATGACAACACTGAGAGAAAAGACACAGAGTAAATTAATGCTCCAGGCCTATGAGAAAATGTGCTCCTGGTTTCCTTCTGATGTGTGGACTTTTTACAATGAGAAGCTTCCCTTGAAATAATGTTTCATTCCAGAATGATAGAAATTAGTCCATACCTACAGACATAATAACAGCAAAAGCCACGGCAGTTACAGAATTCCTGAGCATGAAGACAGCGACCAAAGTTGGATGAAGCCAGTGACATCCCAGTGCCTGGAGTGACACATGCTGAGCTGCACCCCACAGGGTGGTGCTTTCATAACTCACAACAAGATTCACTTTAGAAGCTTGAAGTCTTTTTGACTCTTCCACCGCAATATGTAAACACAGGCCAGAAAGAAAATGCCTCTGAAAATTACAGTAGCCTTCATGTCAACTCCAATACCTCTTGAGCCATTAGGAAGATGACGATATTGCAAATGAAAATGCAGCCATCTTGCACGTGGCTCAGGTCTGAGTGTTCCACTCCCACGGCCAATAGTCTGATGTGGGATTGTTTCTGGTTACTCAGAAACTGCTCGAGTTAGTTTACCTTCCTGTGGCCTTCCTGACAAGCCGTATGCATAGGAGCTACAAAGTACTGAAGACCCAGATTCCAGTCTCAGTTCAATTTGTTCTTTCACTTATCCAGGATTGTTGGAGGACAAGTGAGTTTTCCACTTATTGGATAAATACATTTTCCAAACAAGTGAAAATGTTGGCTAGCCACAAGATGTTTGCACTTTTATTGTTTAAATATGGGAAATTATCCTAAGATATGGAATGTATTAAGAGCATGGGCCCTGGCCCCAGGGTGCTTGGGTTTGAATCTCAGTTCCAACACACGCTTCTGGTATGATGCTGGACAAGGGACTGAACTTCTCTCTGCCTCCAGGGATCTGCTTCACAAAGAGAAAAGAGTAAATAAATAAACTATATAAAACAGAACAGTACCTAGCACATAAAGATTGTTTCAATAAGTATTACTGCTATTACTATAGATAGAATGACTCAGAGAAAACATGAGACTTTTCTTCTCAGGGTCATCATTTTAACCACTAAGCAAAATATTGTATGTGTATATATACATATTGTTTACATATATAAGTATACATATATTTTATGTATTTATGAATATATACATATACTTTATACAACCTCACACCCCCTAAATATATAAATATGCACATATATGTATGTGTCTATACATGCATATATATATTCTCTAGATATAAATATATAAAATCACGTCTTCATGATCCATGGAATACATTAGGGAACTACATTTACCTTAAATGACATCAGAAGTTTTAACTTGTTGTTTTTCATACCTTGTATTTGCCTGTTTGAAACATCCTGGTCTCTTTCCTTGGTGGAACTGCTGGCAGCCGTGTCTGACTGTGTCTGACTTCTTCCCTCTCTGAGTTGTTCTTCTATTCTTCTGTGATGGAGAAACCAGATTGCAAAGCTTGTTAGAACTGTGGCTAACATAAGAGCACAGAGTTCTGAATGAGAATGTCAGAGGCTCCTCTATGAAGAGAATGGATGGGCTTTTCCATTTGGACGCTATATCACCTGCTATGGCTGATCTGATCACAGTGTTTTGCTTTGCTTTCTGGTTCTGAAACCCGTTCTTAATCTGTGCTTTTCGCTGTGCTCACAGGACCTTCAGGCTGTGTGAGCAGATTTCTGGGGCTACCATAGTGTGGAATGGGGTGGCCAAGGTGGAGTTTAATCTAGGAAGGCTCCATGCCCTCCATTTCTGCTTCAACCAGAGAAGCTCTGAGATGTTTTATATAATGGGCTTCTTTATAGGATGCTATTTGAAAAAAAAGGGTTCCGCTGCTACGTGAATAAATAAAGTTGGCAACTACTGTTCTACAGAGTCATGTTTGCTAGATAAATGACATCTGGACATACACTCTTTTATGTATGTTTGAAATATTTCAAATAAAAAATGAGAGTCACAAGCCAAACCATCACTAGGGATTAAACATAACAAGAATTCATATACAATAAATGAGACTAGGCAACTACAGATAACATTTCCAAATAAACAACCATAACTATGATTTGTAAATTTTGTAATGATGTTGGGTTAACCCCACATCCCACCACAGAGCCACCAACTTAAAAGTCAATAAATGTAAAATAAGTTATAATTTTAAGACATCTAAAACATTAATGATGACTACAAATAGGTAGGGGTTGAGTTACATGATCGGCAAAAGGGGAATTGTTAAAAATGGTTTGTCCGGGTTTTTCCAGAACCCATGAAAGAGATTCTAATAGTTGATACTAGGTTTCTAGTCAGAAACATCCGTACAGTGGAGATGGACATATTAGCATGATAGAAATGATTTTCCAGCAACATTAAGCTCCCTCTTAGTCTAACTAACTCTAACTGTATCAGGTAGAATTGTTTTCTCTGCAAGAAACAAACAAAAAAAAGAAAAACAGTGGTTTAAACAAGATCAATATTGATTGACTTATTGATTGATTGAGATGGAGTCTCTCTCTGTATCCTAGGCTGGAGTGCAGTGCCATGATCTTGGCTCACTGCAACCTCCACCTCCCCCAAGCAATTATCATACCTCAGCCTCCAGAGTAGCTGGGATTACAGGTACACATAGCCACATGCAGCTAAGTTTTGTATTTTTAGTAGAGACAGAGTTTCACCATATCGGCCAGGCTGGTCTCGAACTCCTGCTCTCAGGTGATCTGCCTGCCTCAGCCTCCCAAAGTGCTGGGATTATAGGCGTGAGCCACCATGCCTGGCCAAGATAAAAATTTATATATTTCTCAGTTGAAAAGCCTGGATGGAGGTAGTCCAGGTCTTGCATGGCACTCTATGGTATCAGGGGCCCAGGTGCATTCTACTTGATTGCTCTGTCATGAGCGGCCGCCATTCTCAAGGTCTCTTCTGATCCAAAATGGCTGCCAGAGCTCCAGACATTACAGCCACTTTCCAGACAAGAGGGATCAGGAAGAAGAGGAAATCCCTCTTCCTTCAAGGAGACTTTTTAAGAAGTTTCACACACTCCTTCTGCTTACCTCATATTGACCACAACTCAGTCACATGGCCACACAGAACTGCATAGAAGCCTGGGAATTATAGTCTTTATTCCAGACAGTTCTGTGCCCAGCCAAAATTCAGCTATTCTAGTACTAAGAAAGAAGGAAAAACAGATATTGGATGACAACAAAAGACTCCACCATGCCAAATTATCTCCTGATGCCTATTTCCACTTCCTGAGTGAAACTATTCACCAAGAATAGAGAGGTATCCTATTATCCACTTTTCTCCCAATTAAATTCTTAAAAATTAATTTTCAAGTCACTGTAAAGCCACAAACACTTGTTAGATACCTATTATAATTTATACAATGGAATACAATTCAGCAATGAAGAGTAGCAAATTATTAATATATGAAACTTCAATGAATCTTGAGAAAATTATGTTGAGTGAAAACAGCCAGAAAGAAAAACAGAGTACCTGTTGTATAACTCCATTTATATAAAATTCCAGAAAAAGCAAACTGATCTATAGTGACAGAAAGCAAAATAGTGGTTGTCTGGGAACAAAGGAGTGAAGGGGGAAGGCTTGCAAAGGGACATGAGAAACTTTAGGGCTGATGAATGCGTTCATTATCTTGATTGCGGTGATGGTTTCATGGGTATAGATATGTATCAAAACTCATCAAATGGAAAACTTTAAACACATGCAGCTGATCCTACAGCATGTATACCTTGATAAAGCCGTAAAACACTTTTTTAAAAAGAACTTGTTACATGCCTGGTGCCATTCTAGGTATGAGAGGTACAAGATAAAGGTACAAGGTCCTGTCCTCGAAGGGCTCACAGCCCAGTAAGTTATCCTGATCAATGAAGTAGGCTTGTGAGTATAGATGGGGTGAACAGATGCTGAGTCCCAAGGCACTAAGGTACTTAGCCTACAGACCAAGGGTCAGTCCTTTTCCCATAAGTCCCCCTGGCCCCCCAACTCAGCCTGAAAAAGGCTTCAGCATTTGACAGTGAGGAGCATTGTGCATGTATGCACTGCTCTTACAACCTACTTTTACTAAAGCTCTGAATACGCATGGTGAACAATATCTTAATATTTTAGACATCCCATGGTAAATTGTGTATTTTCCACTTTTAGAAATGGAATCCAATGACATGTTCTTTTCACTTTCCATATCTGCGTTGCACAACCAGGAAGGATCCATGACAAAAAAGTAGTTGGCACAAATGAATCTTCTGAAAGAACAGTCTGGTGAGACAGCTATTTGGAATCTTCTGTTTCCAGTGACCAACAGCACTCATGTTTGCCATCTCTTTGTATTGTTCCTGTGGCATGTACAACAGTGTAAGAGTGCACTGCTAAGCTCTGAAAGCCTCAGATGGCAGCTCAGGGGAAAATACTATAAAGCAAATTCTCTACTTTCTTTCCTCCTCAATCTTGCCCCCCTGATTTCTAAGGCTTATGAAGGTTAACAGAATATATCCTTAGAACTGAAAGCTGTTGCTCCTACCTTTTCCACCTTGAGAAAAAAAAAATCATTAGTTGCTGTGCAAATAGTTTCATCACAAAAAAGTAACAACATTGATCAATTGAAAATCCTTGTGGAAGAAGAGAATTTTTTTGTCATCTCCCTTAAGCCCCTTCCATGGTGGCCTGTGTAATCTGAACATCACTGAATACGGAATGTCATACAGGGTTGCATTAAGTGCTCCCCACAACCCAAAATACCTCCCCCTTAGCCTAATACAATGTCTGACACCCTTGCATGAATCCTTTTAGCCTAAGATGCTGGGTAAAAAAAGCAAAAATCCAACTGGCCTACATTACCTAGACGGCCTTGAAAGACTGATGTAAGGTAGCCCCTGATGGAAGAGAGTGAGCAGGGCCCATGGGGTGGCCTGTAGCATCACTGTGAACCTGCTGGGTGTGACAAAGGACAACGTGAGAAGCAGGAGGTGGTAACAATAAACTTCGGTTATGCCAAATTTTCTGAATAGACAGCACTTCTCACTGTGAAGAACTAATCTGGAGTGAAGTGATGAATTATCCCATCCAAAATTACCAATTCTTTTCACACACTGCTTTCCCTTTTATTCAATCCTCTAATAAAAGCAGACTTGCTCTCCTCATTAAGCCCAATATATTGGCATCTGAAGTGTACTGATGTACTCTCACGTTGATTTCCCTAATTGCACTGGAACTTCCAATGCCCAAGAACTCTGCTGATGAAAAGAATGCTTTCATGCTATTTCCTTTTTGACTGGGCACCTCTGGGCATTAAAAACACATTTTCAATGAAAACTAGGAAGGGCTTCCTTAGTTCTTAACACATTAATCTTGTCATCTTAACTTTTCTACTGGAAAGCTAGCTTCTTCTACAAATCCTTTTCTTAAATTATTTTGAAAGTAACCTGAGATACCACATCAATGAGAAGGCCCAGAGCAGTTGTGGAAGGAAAGAGGAATCGATGACAACCTTCAGCATTTATTCTTTAAAGACTAGCAGCTTAACCCCCCTAAACAGAACATGTGAATAATCAACTCACTCCTGAAGCTGATGGGAATAATTCTATCTGAAACAGAAGTCCTTCATTATAATACGGTTTTCATGAGCAGATATTTCCAAAGGGGCGGAGAGGTAGGGGACACGGAGATGTCAAAATATATCCATCTAAACCCAGCATTGAAAAGCCCACAGAACTCATTTAGCTACAAGTTGGAGTCAGTTCTAATTCCCAGTGTGTCACACAGGTGTCTCACAGCGCTCACCACAACACCCCTGTGACTGTCCCAAGCACATCCACACCATCCGCACCTTGCCCTTGGACAAGTCACACCTTGTCTCTGAGTCTCATTTCTCACCCATACAAAGAAAAGATTTGCCTAGGGAACCTCTGCAGTCTGTCAAAATCTATCCTATAATTGACCCCAACCCGTGGAATTACCCTGATGCTCTCCTAGTGGCCCTGCTCTGTCTTAATTTTTTGGTGCCTTAAGTCCTTACAGCATGACTTTTCTCAAGACTACCCAAACATATCACTTGACTACTCAAGTACCCAAGGTACTTGCAGTACCAAGTGATATGGTTTGGCTGTATCCCCACCCAAATCTCATCTTGAATTGTAACTCCCATAATTCCTACATGTCATGGGAGGGAACTAGTGAGAGGTAACTGAATCGTGGGGCTGGACTTTCCCATGTTTTCTCATGATAGTAAATAAGTCTCAGGGGATCTGATGATTTTATAAAGGGGAGTTCCCCTGCACATGCTCTCTTGCCTGCTGCCATGTAAAATGTCCCTTTGCTCTTCCTTCATCTTCTGCCATGATTGTGAGGCCTCCCAAGCCATGTGGAACTGTGAGTCTATTAAACCTCTTTCCTTAAAAATTACCTGGTCTTGGGTATGTCTTTATTAGCAGCATGAGAACAGACTAGTACACCACATCCAAAATGTCAAGAGAGAACCTGTTTGGGTGCATGTTCAGAGTGGTTCATGGAAAAGCTACCAATGGAAGTCTACTGCCTGCTGAATGGACCTTCTAAGCACTATCAATGCAGAGGAGCCCAGAACTAAGGGAGATTTTGCCCCTCAGGAGACATCTGGCAAAATCTGGAGACATTTTTGGTTGTTACAACCTAGTAGGAGGGGTTGCTCCTGGCATCTAGTGAGTAGAAACCACAGGTGCTGCTAAAGATCCTACAATACACAGGACAGCCACCAATAACCAACAGCCATTCTGCCCAAAACATCATAGTGCTGAGGTTGAGAAACCCGGGCCTATCAACAGAAGTAGCAGTGTGAGGCAGCCAGCTCTTATCAGAGCACGAGAGTCAAATGCATGTATCTCTTTCCAGTTCCACATTCAAGGAGATCCCTCTGGTAAGTTGAAATCTGCCATGGTGGGAGGATTTGCACCACAGAAATCAGCAAATCAGCTCTACAAATTAAGGCAATTTTATGTATGCAAGCCAGCTGTTAAACATTTACCAACACACCACTAATCTAAAGCAGCACCTGAAGTAACTTGGAACCCCAAAGTTCTTTCAGCAAGAAGGCTATGCAGTAGTGAGAAAACTTTACTTATGGCCAAACGTGGGACTTCCTAACATCACCATGACAACCAATGCAGAAAGGAAGGATGCAGAATGAGGGACATCATGGGCAGGTGTTGGAAGAGTCTCCTGTTCTTTGGTTTCATTTGCTTGCTTATACACATGCATTGCCGTCTTCCAAAGAGCACTTGTGGGGACAACTAGGAACTACACAATAGGCTTGTTTACTAAACTACTCAGAGGAAAAGCATAATATATTGAAAAATAATAATTCAATACATTTAATTTAGAAAATTTGACATACAAAAATAAAGATCAACATACAACAGGTGCCAAGCCTGAGGGGCAGGCAAGCTGATCCTTCTACCCTGGCCCAGCTTGTTGAGAAACACATTTCCTCGTGTGTCCTGGACGTTGGCAAAGCTGGACTCTACCAGATCCCCCACAGAAATGCTCCTGCCTTTCAGGGCTCTGCATGGAGGATGGAATGCCCTACAGAAATTCAAGCCACATTGCAGGGAAACCCTTTCCCAGCTTGCTCTTTATTGCTGTCTTGATATTTGCCTCTGGTTGCTATGGCAAAATCTGGCATTGGAATTTTTCTGGGAACAAATAGGAAATAGTTGTGGGGGAAGTTCAAGATCCTACACACATTTAGGTTTGGTTATAAACACTCACGGTAAAATAAAGCATTGACTCATTAAACCCAAAACAAACCAAAAAAGAATTCTTTTTTAATCCTCTTTCAAAAACTCTTACTTTGTTCCAAAGGTGACCAGCTAGAAAGTTGTTTGCCCTTATGAATAAGATCGCCAGCAAAATGAACTAACAGTGTAGAGGACCGACCAGTTGGGGTACTGGTCACCCCATGCCAAGTCATACTCTGCCTTTAGCATGTTTCATTTCTGGAGCAGGAAGGGCTCACCCTACACAGAAGAAATTTTCCATTTACAGGAGTGGATTATTTTGTCCAGCGTCACTGAGGAAAATGCCAGGACTGCAGCCAAGGGTCTGGAAAAGCTTAGGAGGAATGCAGGCCTCTGACACACCTTGAACCCAGATGGGCCGGGTGTCTCCTGGTTAGTGTCTAGTGATATAGTTTGGATATGTGTCCCCACCCAGATCTCATGTTGAATTGTAATCCCTAATGCTGGAGGAGGGGCCTGGTGGGAGGTGTTTGGATCCTGGGGGAAGATCCCTCATGGCTTGGCGCTGTCTTCACAATAGTAAGTTGTTTGAGACCTGGTCATTTAAAAGTGTGTAACACCCCCATTCCCAATCTCTCTCACTACTCCTGCTTTCGACTTGTAGCATGCATGTTCCCCCTTTCCCTTCCACCATGATTTAAAGCTCCCTGAGGTTTCACCAGAAGCTGAGCAGATGCCAGCACTATGCTTCTTATATCGTCTGAGAGAACCATAAGCCAATTAAACCTCTTTTCTTTATAAATTACCCAGTCTCAGGTATTTCTTTATAGCAATGTAAGAATGGCCTAATATATCTATCTTTCCCTAAGGTCACTATAGCTGAAGAGTTCCTGAATCTCCACTTTTCATCTAAGCCCTAACTGTTCTCTCAGTTCACATCCACAGCTCACATCCCCTGACTTGTCTCCTAGAGCCAGCCAAATATATGGGAAGAAACATTGCCACCCATACACAATGCTCTGAAGAGGGTGAAAGTCCTCTCTGCCCTATATGGGCTAGCCAGTGTGTCTGGGTGTACCTAGCATTCAAGGCTGTCATCAAAATACAAAGCCTCCTAAGCAATGTATGGAGAGCTATCATAAGGTAGACTTTACCAAAGATTTCGAAGGGGAGGTTCTTCAAGTGCCATCTGTCTCCAGCCTATTTTTTCCTTCCTATCTCCTAATGTTTCCCAATAACCTAGCTCAGCTCCCGTCAACCTCGTACCTTATTATCTCTTGCATCCACCATAGATGCATCAGGAATAATGATAAAAGTATGTTACTACATACACCAATCTTTACTTATCAGAGTATCTCTAAAAGACAACATATTTGTTCGGAGTAAATACTTAGGTAAGACATTTGGGAAGGAGAGGAGACATCTCAAGGTTGGATTCAAATAGCAAAAAGCGGTCACTGAAGTATATTATTTAAAAAATAAGGGAGGAAAGAAAAAGCAATAGGTAACAGAAGGCAGGGCCTGTGTGGGAGGGGACTAAAGAGGTAATACATGTAAGAACAACTATTTTTCTAGAAGTCACTACCACCTGGCACTGTTCCAATCTCTTCATATGTATCAACTCATTTAACTTACTTACAATCTGATGACCTAGTTAATAATATTATCCCTGTTTTACAGGTGGGGAAACAAAGCCCCCAAACCATTCAGTAATTTGCCCAAGGTTACCTGGCTTATGAATGGTGGAGAGAGTAAGTGATGGTCTGACTCCAAACTGTACTTTAAACCACTTTACTCAATGGCCTCAGTGGGGAAGCCTCTGGTAGCAGTTGAGGAAGGACTGCAAAGCAGCAGACTTAAAAGATTTTATCAAATATAAGAAGTCACCAGCATAAGACATACCACTGTCTTATTTATTTCTGCTGAAGGAAACATGCTGCAATTATACTATGATACACTAAGACAGCAAGACAGATTCTGGTTTCCAAGGTATCAATACTCAACTAGAAAAAAAGGTACATATTGGAAATGATGAACACATCAAAGTGGAACATGAATATGTTTGTTGTGGGGGTTACAGTGAAACTCCATCATCTTCCCTTTGAAATCTTCAGTAAAGTCTACATTTTTCACAAATGCTTTTGTGAGTATTGATTCTTGAGGGGAGGTGGTAGCAAAGAAGAACTCCAAGAAGTGCCATTTGTTTGTGTGCACGTGCATGTGCACACACATGTGCAGATGCAGAACAAAGACAATTTTAGCAAATTCCAAACGTACTTACCCTACATTTAGTTATGCAAAGAAAATGTACCTTCGTTATTTTCTATAATTGATCCAATCTTTCTCCTGAGCCCTTCACTTTACTGAGTAGAGAAGGAAAATTAAATATCATCTAGTCCAATAATTTTAAATGCCTCCTGGATATTTTGGTATTGGAGCACCCCCTGCCCCCCTCCACTGCTCTACTTTCCCATTCTTCTCCAAGATGACCGGGGGAAGGATCTGCTTCATGGTGGTAGGAAAGGGGAGGAATGTCCTTGGCCCACATGAGTCATATGTGCAGGTTCCTGTCTTGTGCTCCAGTTCATCTAGCTCCCATGCTGGAAGGCCACGATGCTGAAGCCTGTAGCTGATCAATGCCTGTTGTATGCTCACCAGGGCCGTGCTGACTCAACTCCACTTAGGTACTCGCAGGAGCTGCGTATCCTTCTGAGGTCTGGCCATGTCTCCCATTCGATCTCCATCCTGGACAATGCCCCGCCGGCAACCCCCTGATAAGCTCATCAGCTGGGCTACTTACTCATGGCACTCACAGCATGCTTGCTCAATGAGCTTGGGTGTGAATTCCAGTTCCTCCCAATCGCAGCTCCTTGCCAGCCACTACACTGAGGCTGGCATACTACAGAAGCTATTTGTCGTCCTAGATCTACCAGTGATCCCCTGAGAGGCTCACCTGTTGACAGCTACCTGTGCCCAAGAGACAACAGTCATCTGAAGGGGAAACACAAACATTATACAATGTTGCAATTAGTGTTAATGGAATTAATAAGGATCATGATCATCTACTGAGCACATTAGCATATGGACAGCATGTTCTAGTCCTAATAGATACTCAATATATTTCCAGCTTAGTCCATGTTTTTTGACTGGAGTTTCATGAAGGCAGGGACAATGCTTATCTTGTTCATCATTATATTTATAGTCAAATGGGTACTGAATGTTTGTCAGATACATGTTAAAGTTTCAGAAGGGAAGAATAGCAAGTCACTTACATTAAAGGATAATGTTGTCTAGGCCAGTGGTTCTTAAGTAGGAATAACTTTATCCTCCAGAGGACATTTGGCAACATCTGGAGACATTTTTGGTTGTCACAACCAGAGTGGGGAAGCTACTGGCATGCAGCAGGTAGAGGTCAGAGATGCTGTTCAACATTCTACAATGCATGCAACGCCCTCCCCTGCCACCCCCACCCAAAAAAAAAAAGAATTATTTGGCCTAAAATGTCAGTGGTGCTAGAACTGAGAAACTGAACTAAGGATCTGAGAGCTGCAGGTCGTGATTTGCTGGTAAATGTTAACAACAGTCTCTCTGGGTAAGAGAGGGACTCCTGATTCATAATGATTACCAATTTACATGATAGCAATACTACAACCATGGCTGACTTCAATCTCCAATAAGACAACATGAAACACACAGCTGTGAAAAGGGCATAGCAGAGCACACTGTTATATAGTATTTCCACCATGCCATTGCAATAGACAGAAATAACCCCAAGAGCATAGATAATAGTAACATAGAGTAAAATAACTTCAAAGTAATGAGTTTTGAGTAGTATTATTATTAGCTTTGTTTTTAATGAAATTTATTTAAATGTAAGTTTAGGCCATTTCATTTTTATAATGGCTGTATTTAATAAGTGGCTCATAACATTCCTGAAAAGTTAACATTGGCCCTTGTGAGTCCATATGACGAACCCCGGCACACACCTGGCCAGGGATAATGCTAACGGAAAGAAGTGAGTTAAAGGGTTGAAGCTGCAGACATCAGACAGTGCCCCTGGCCTGTGCAGCAAGAGGAGGCTGAAGAGCAATTGGGGAGACATCCTGAAGCACAGAGCCCCTTGTGAGATACGAACATGGGAGCCGCTCAGAGGAGAAAAGATGTTGGGATGTGTTCCCTAATGGGCGACCCCATTTGCTCTACTTTAAAACATTAAAAATCCAACTTCTAGCCAGTTGCAGTGGCTCATGCCTGTAATCCCAGCACTTTGAGAGGCTGATGCAGGAAGATAGCTTGAGGTCAGCAGTTCAGTATCAGCCTGGGCAATTTAGCAAAACCCCATCCATCTCTACGAAATAAAAATTAAACAAGTTAGCCAGGCACAGTGGTGTGTTGGTATAGTTCCAGCTATTCAGGAGGCTGAAGCTGGAAGATCACTTGAGCCCAGGAGTTTGAGGCTTGCAGTAAGCTATGATTGTGCCACCGTTCTAGAGCCTGGATGACAGAGCAAGACCCTGTCTCAACACCACCAACAACAAAAACCTTAAAAAAAAATTCCCTCTCATGTATCTATCTATAGATAGGTAAGATAGATAGATAGATAGGGACGTAGGTGATATAGATATAGATACAGATATATTAATAGATATACCCTACTGGTTCTGAGGAACACCATATTAAAAATAAAAGCAAATGAAAACAGCATTCCTCAGTACCTACCTTAACACAAAGAGAGAAATAAAAATAATTTAAATGGAGGGAAATGTATATATAGTTTCCTATTTTCTTAAGAACAGAATAAAACATGGAAGACTATCTGCAATAGTGTCCTATCACATTGTGCAGGCTTAATAAATAAATAATTTAAACCATCTACCTTCCCCAAGGGAGACAGACAAATGCATACTGGCATGAGCACGTGCTGTTCAGGTTGGAGAGCTTCTTTCTGCTCCCCCGGGAGAATCTGGCCCCGTAACGGAAGCACTGCTTTCATGTGTGCTTTAGGAGCTGCAGTCATCAAGGCCGGAGAAGTGAACAGGGTGCGCAGAGCTGATCGTGCTGAACGGCATCCACTTCCCAAGGTTTGGGATGAACCCATCAAGGTCTCAACAGAGGGCCGGGACAGCATAGCTTTTCCCTCTGTAGACCAGGGCTGCTGAATGCAGGGAAGTTCATGTAACCCCAAAGAGGTCAGTGGGTCTCTCCACAATCCTACTCCCCAGCTTCTGGTAACATCTACCATCTGCTCACCTCAATGGACTTGCTCTCTGTTCAACAAGTGGAGTGTCTGAATTCCACATTTCCCTTTATAAAAATCCTCAGAAAGCCAAATCTCAAAAAATATCCACATGTGAAAGTGGGATTTGGAAGAGAAAATGGAATGAGGAGGAGCACTGTTACTCTTAGGCACAGGAAAGGGGCCCCTAGTCCTCCTCTGGTTGTGCCCTTTCCTATGGGGTGAAGAGTTGGGGGGCACAGAGCTGTACCCACCTGGAGCCTACTGCCTGCATGTCATCTTTCAGACTATGTCTTGGGTACCAGAGACCCTGAATCCCCTGTCCAAGTGGTCTCAAGTCCACTTCCAGAGCTTTCCCCAGGCCTGTTCTCTCCAAGGCAGGTCACACCACCAGTGCACACACCCCTAAGCCACAGGGTGCTGTTTGCAGGGATACAGCTTGGATGTGCAGGCTAGGATGTCCACACGCATATGTGTACCACCCCCTTAGGTGGGACTGCCAGGGTGGGAAGAGATGAGGGACAGGTCACAGGCGGTGGGCTAGGTGTCCGCACCCTCTGAGCCTCCACAATCCTGCACAGTGCTTTGGAAGCCCACAGATTCTCAGTGCACACCAGCCCTTGTGCATAAGTGTCTTTATCAAGGCAGGAGGGTGGAGCATCTTTTATTTAACACTTCGCCAGCTTGATTTATCACTTTTAAATATTTAGGCATGGTATATGAGCCTCTGTTTTTACACTTGCAGCACCCCACGAAAGTTAGGGAAGGGCCTAGGGATGGAAAAACGATTAAGGGAGGGTGGGGGATTATCAGGATCAAAAAAGACCAAAATTGTTTCTTTGCTATGTGGTGCTTAAAATAGTGCCCGGCACATAAAAGGTATTCAAATATTTGTTGAAAGGGAAAAGTTGGAGGGGGACGGGAGGGAGAGAGAGAAAGAGCAGGGAAGGAATTTGTGTTAAACCTTTCACACTTTCAGGAGTTTGTGATACAGAGTCAGAGAGGTCAGAATTCAAATCCTGTCTTTACCATTCCTCTTGTGCATGCTTGGGCAAGTTTTTCAACATCTCTGATCCTCAGTGTCCTCATCTGGAAAAAAGAAAAGCCATGCTTATCACATAGAAGAACAAATTAGTATTAGCTGCTTACACTGCTCTCAAGACCATCACCATCTTCATTAAATGCTCCACTCCCTTGATTCCATTTAATTTATAAGACATAATCTGAGGTTGTTTCAAATAACCTCAGGGAGGCTATTTCTACTGACATGCCAGATGCAGAGAGAGAAATCTTTCATGCTCAGCCCCACCCACATCCTCGAATGTCCTCCTACCACCATAGCAGGTGCTGCTGGTGCCCACCCATACCCCTAGGCACTCATCATTTCAGTATTCAGTAGCCTGACTTCCAGTTGCCAAGCCAGCATTTCTTTGCATAAAGGCATCCTCAGACCTTCAGAGCTCACTTAGCCGCTAGCATGACAGAACTTCCTTCAACCAATGATGGGCGGGAGTTGGTAGAAAACTCTGGCTCTCTTACTCCTAGAGTAAGATAACTCTGAGGTCCATGTTCTACACTGAATCCCAACAGGATCATGTTCTAGTTACCCTTAGTGATAACTTGCTTGGTAATAGACACTTTGGTTGCTACACAACAAGTATGCCTGAGTATGGCCATGGCAGTTACTACAGCCAGTATTCCTTCTAATTGCTCAGTACACATGCCTTACCACTTGTTAAATATTTTGCAAATCACCCCCTCACATTGAACCAGTAAGTTGTTCCCCCAAGTGATTCTTAGGAAACATGAATATTCTACAAAACTAGATCCAATAGCAATTTCACCTAATAAACTACTATTTATTAGGCTCCCCCTTGTTCTGTGATGTATGGCATCAAAAGGCAATAGTTAAATGAAGAAGAAATTGACAATAAAAGATCATTCAATGCTTCTAGCAAACACCACGGGTTTTTGTTGCTGTTGGAAATCTTCCCATGCATGTGAGTGAAGCGCCATGACTACATACAGTGCATCAAACAGGGCATCCGCTCCCAAGTGCTTTTGTACTTGGCAGTGACCTCAGGGCTTGACAAATATGTTGTCTCCATGTTTTTATTTATTATCTCATAATCCTTTGGATGGTGACAAATTCTAAGATTATAACAAATATATTACGATACCAGTAAAAATATAATGTAACAAAAAGATGACCTAGATCTACGGCAGGTGAATGCCAACCCAAATAGTGGCTAAACTGAGCAGCTGTTTGCAATTAGGTCCAATTAACAAGTTTTAAACATGGCATGATGGGAACCTCTTGGAAGCATGTTGCTCCACGAAGGTTTTTCTGGAAAGGGGTTTCCCAATGGGAACCAGTCAAAACCCACAGCTGAACAGCTTCACTTCCTCTTTAGACCTCAGTGCTATGCAGAGTTCACAATTTTAATTCATTTCCCTCCCAGTTTGTGTATAAATATTTCAAACATGTAATGAAATGTCTGGAAAGGCATTTTTGCTGAAAAGGACATTGTGAAACCAGGAAGGAGGAAAGCAGGGGGCAGGGCTCCTGGGCTCTACTTGGCAATCTGCTGAATCGATGAGCTCTACAGAAAAGGACATTACAAAACAACACCTACGTTTTTGATAAGGCATACAAGAGCATCATCCACTCTGAAATAAAAGCTCCACAAGGGCAAGAACTTGGTCTGGTTCATCATTGTATCTCTAGTACCTACTAACTAGACTGGCACACAGCAGACCTACTGTAGATATTAGATGAATGAATGAATAGATATTTACTGAATGAATAAACAAATGCATGAATGAAGTAACAAAATGAAGAAAGTATATATATATGCTTGGAAAACACAAGCTATTTAACAAAATCTAACCCACATGAATATGTGCGACACAAAAACACACAGAGACACACACACAACACACACACACACACACAGAAAGGCAGAAATTTGTCTTGATTCTCCTAATTATTTTACTGGTCCTGCCTATTTGGTGATAATTCAGAACTTAAATTTCAGCTTCGTTTTTCATATCTGACAAAAAGATGGGAAATGCAAAGTTGGGCAGAATGTACCTAGAATGGTGCCTGGCACATGGTAAGCACATAATAAATATCTGAGGACTAATGCCTGAAAAAACTACACGGTGCTTGGTTCCACCATCCCTAACCAGAAAAGGCTCTGACATTTCCATGTTTCACTCCTTGTGCATTTCCTAAGTCTTGTTCACTGGCTTTCCGGCCAGTCCCTCTCATTCGAGGACACTAGGCCCAGCTCCAAAGGAGAGTTTAGGAAGAAGAGAGAGGGAGCCATCTTTTTTCCCTCCAGGCCTCATTTCTGAGACAGTGGAGTCAGTGGTTTTGTTGCAGGCGAGGTGAGATGCTTATTTAGGAGATGCTCTGCAAACAGTGAGCGATCTGCCGGAGGCAGGGCTTCAAAACCTGGGTTGCCTGTTACAATACTGCTTCCTGGATCCCAACCCTAAAGGATCACACTCAGTGGGTTGGGGTATAACCCAAGAATCCGCACAGTAACAACCACCCTGGTAATTCTGATGCAGATGATAAATTACCAGAGCCACTGGGCTGGAAGGAAAGCCTTCTGGAAGGAGAAAGATGCTCATCTCAGAGTGCCTACATCTGGTGGATCAATGCCATTCTGAGGCGTCCTTCAGGGAAGTCCTCAAACATTCTCTAAACAAGACTTTAGCTGACTTTAATTTAAATGAGAAGGAACACACATTCTTTCTTTTCTGTGATGGTAGGGAACACACACAATTCAGCAACCAAAAGGTTTTAGTTCCCCGAAAGTCTAAAAACGCACTAATAAAGAAAGGGCCCTGGAGCGCAACTGACAAAGACAAGCACACTTCCCAAGCAAAAGACCCACTTTTCCCTTAAGGGAAAAATCCCAGGTTTGAAAATATCACAGAAACATAAAGAAAGACAACTAGAAAACAGGAGTTAGAAATGTTGACGCTAATGAAAAGCAAGGAAGTGGGGCAGAGGCACTGACATCTGAATTACCCAGGTGACAAAGTCTCAGGACAGACGGAGGGCTGACACAGAGCTAGTCTCCATTGAAGTGTTAGAATGACAAGTTTCTACAACATGATAATTTAGGGACTTGTAATATATCTGTCTGCACAATAGCTAATTTCAGAGTCAATGGTGTACTCCTTGAAGACAATCTGGAAACCTGGAAAATCCAAGACAAATGGTCTGTTAGCATAAAGGATCTCAGTGGTTTAAATCCTTCATACATCATGGCTGCATGAAAGGATTCCTCTGTAAACAGAGGAGCAAGACCACACTGCCTTATATCAAGACCTTTTCAGCTTGTTTAAAAGGGGGCATTATTTTCCACTGGCAAGTAGTTTCTTCTCTCTCTCTCTCTGTCTCTCTCTCTCTCACACACACACACACACACACAGACACACACACACACACACACAATCTGTGCACGTGGAGGAAAATTCTTTTGACAGGTTTTTAAGTTATGAAGGCCTAAGCCTTTTTGTACTACTTTGAGAAGCTTAAAGCTACAGACTAGAACAGCTATAGTCCAGGTTGGTGAGACATCAGTCTCTCCATGAGCTGGCCAGCATCACCTGCTCCCCACCCCTGCCTTCCTGTCCTTCAGCCAATAGTCTATTTGCTTTTGTGCCTTTCTGAGTAAACAAAAATACTTACTTTTTGTTTAATGTCAAATACAGTTTAGAAAATTAAGTGATAAGTGTAGATAACAAGCATTTTTATGTCAGCTATGTAACATGAGCTTCAAGTCCATTTCTGTTGATTCAACCATCAGGCTCATGGCAGAGGCTTTATGACTACAGGATGGATAGGGGTGTGTTGGCCATATATGTTGGGAGGAAGGGAAACAGAAGAAGGAATAACAGTCAGAACAGGCTGGGGTAATAAATAACCATTCCCAAAATCTCAAAAAAAAAAAAAAAAAAAAGAGGCATCTTTCTCATCTACTACATATCCATCTCAGGTCGGTGGGGGGTGGGATGGAGGGTGGGGACCACTCCATATATCCTTACTCCAAAACCCAGGCGGGGTTTGGGAGTTAGGTTATTTGGTGTGGTCCCCCCCCCCCAACCCCCCCCCCCCCGCCGTGATTTTTATTTTTTTTATATGACAAATTGGCCTATTTTTTTTTTTTTTTTGAGATTTTGGGAATGGTTATTTATTACCC
>CAUYQU010069569.1:0-28896 GCA_963574635.1 Cheracebus regulus
CCCAGGTAATTTTTGTATTTTTAGTAGAGACGGGGTTTCACCGTGTTGGCCAGGATTGTCTCAATCTCTTGACCTCATGATCTGCCTGCCTCAGCCTCCCAAAGTGCTGGGATTACAGGCATGAGCCACCACGCCCGGCCTCGGAGTTGTACTTTTAGTAGAGATGGGGGTTCATCATATTGCCCAGGATGGTCTCGAACTCCTGACTGCAGGTGATCCACCCACCTCGGCCTCCCAAAGTGCTGGGATTACAGGCGTGAGCCACCGCACCCGGTCTCACTCTGTTGCCCTGACTGTGTAGCTGCGCAATCTCAACTCACTGCAACCTCTGCCTCCCAGGCTCAAGCGAGTCTCCTGTCTTGGCCTCCCAAGTAGCTGGGATTACAGGTGTGTACCACTACCGCCCGGCTAATTTTTTTTTTTTTTAATGGAATTGCACTTTCACCATGTTGGCTAGGCTGGTTTTGAACTCCTGACTCCAAATGATCCGCCCTCATCGGCCTCCCAAAGTGCTGGGATTACAGGCGCACACTTTGAGTCTTCTCTTCCTACTCTCCCACACCTGTCATTCCAGCAAGAGCTAGAGCCTCAAGCACCCACCCTCTGTGGTCCCGGCGGCCCTTGGGCGGCCCACCCACGGCGATGCTCACCAGTCCTTGTAGAATCGGCGCCGGCACTCATCACTAAGGTGTTCTGCAAAGATGGTCTTGAAGCTCCGGAGACCTCGAGGGGTGGCCACGTAGCCCACCACGCCCACCACCACCAGGGGTGGCGTCTCCACAATTGTCACCGCCTCCACCTCCTCCCGTTTGGAAATTTCTGGATGAGACGCAGGGATGGGGCATGAAAGGGGACCTCCTGAAGCCCGTCGGGGAGGGAGTGGAAACTGGGCTCACAGGGGCAGGCCAGGAGAGCATGGGGCCAGCCAGGCAGCATTCCCCCAGAGGGTGGGGCTGAGCCCCAATGAGCATCTATTAGTTTAATAATTACAATGTATTTTTTTTTTCTTTTTTTGAGACAGGGTCTCACTCTATTGGCCAGGCTGGAGGGCAATGGGTGCAATCATAGCTCACTGCAGCCTCGACTTCCCAAGCTCAAGCCATCCTCCCACCCCTCAGCCTCCCAAGTAGCTGGGACTACAGGCACTTACCACCACGCCCAGCTAATTTTTGTATGTTTTGTAGAGACAGGGTTTCACCATGCTGCCCAGGTTGGTCTGGAACTCCCGGCCTCAAGTGATCCGCCCGCCTTGGACTCCC
The DNA here is from genome assembly GCA_963574635.1 of Cheracebus regulus. Lineage (NCBI taxonomy): Eukaryota > Metazoa > Chordata > Mammalia > Primates > Pitheciidae > Cheracebus > Cheracebus regulus. The sequence goes on from CAUYQU010069569.1 coordinate 1,260, forward strand.
AAAGTGCTGGAATTACAGGCATGGGCCACCATACCCAGCCTGCATTATTTCTTACAAGTACTTGTGAATCTATAATTAAAACAACCAAAACTGGCCGGGCGTGGTGGCTCACGCCTGTAATCACAGCACTTTGGGAGTCCAGGGCAGGTGGATCACCTGAGGTTAGGAGTTCGAGACCAGCCTGACCAACATGAAGAAACCCCATCTCTGCTAAAAATACAAAATTAGCCAGGCATGGTGGTGCATGCCTGTAATTCCAGCTACTCAGGAAGCTGAGGCAGGAGAATTGCTTGAACCCAGGAGGTAGAGGTTGCAGTGAGCCGAGATCAAGCCATTGCACTCCAGCCTGGGCAACATGAGCGAAACTCTGTCTCAAAAATTAATAAAACAAAAACCAAACTATATACATAGGTGTGCATCTGAAATAATGGTACATGAAATAGACCAATAATGGCCGAAAAATGCAGCTGTCCTGGCAGGTGGTTTGAACCGAGGGCTTGGGACACCGAGCTGGCATTTGAATCCCAGCACCTGCGCTGACTGCCTGTGTGCCTGGACCAGTTTCCTCACTGCTCTGTGCCTTGATGTCCGCATATGCAGGCTGGGGCCATGACAGAACCCGCCTGGAAGCCCTGCCTGTGCTCCGCGCTCACCACAGTTCCTGGGGGCAAGACCTTGTGCTCCCTGGGACTGCAGCCCCGCCCGGATCAAAAGCGTGAGTTCTGGCTCTGAGCATCTGGAAGGTTCAGCCCTCCCCGTCCCCGGAGGGGCCCAACAGTGACTCACTGAGCCCCGGCCGGTGCACCTCACGCAGGGTGTGGGTCATGCCCGCCTTGTAGCCCAGGAAGGCCGTGAGGTGCACGGGCTGGCTGGGGTCATCCCGCGGCCACGTCTTCACCTTGCCCCGGTGCCGGCGGCTCCTCTTGTGGGGCAGGAAGCCCAGGTGTCCATGCCGAGGGGCAGAAAACTTCCGGTGGGACTGAGGGGACAGAAAGGAGGTCAGAGCTGGGGTGTCCCTGGCGGTGGAGCTGGAGGATCCCAGAACCCATACCTGGGAAAATGGACTAGAGGCCCCAGACTGAGGCCGGTGCTCATGCCTCCCTCGTCTGTCTATAGGAGGAAAGAGAGAGGTTTGCCAAGGGGCAGTGTCTTTGGGATGGGGCCTCCATAGCCACAGGCTTCCTGCCTCTGTGGGCTCATCCTGGGGTCCAGGAGGGTCGTGCCCGCATTGCAGCCAAGAGCTCCTGGGGCAGGTGGCCGCAGCTTTCTGTTCATTTCCAGGGCCAGCAGCCCAGCCCTCGCCCCTTTGCGGCCCCTCCCGCCTCCCATCCCCTCAGAGGCCAGAAGGCTGTCCCTCGGAGGGAGCGTCCAGAAGCCGGGCTGTCCCCTCCCCCTGGAGTTCCAGCTCCAACCCCAGCCCACCCGCCGTGTCACCCTGGTCCCACCAACCATGGTGGCAGATCCCTGAAGGTCAGTCAGGAAGGGGCCTCCCCGCTCGCCGCCAGAGGTCGACTGCAGAGCCAGGACTCACAGCTGCCAGCTCCCAGATTAGCCCCTGGCACGGTCAGCAGGGTCTCTGGTGCCAGCAGCAGGCTGGGCAGGGCAGTGTTGGGGGCATCAGATGGGCAGCCTAGGGGGGTCACCCAGAGCCAGGGCTGACACTCCTTCCTTCAGTGGCCCCGGTACTGGGTCATGACCCTCCCAGGAAAAGGACTGCCTGGGCAAGGTGAAGGCCACGGTAGCCTGGTGGGGACCTTCTCCCAGGCAGCGGCCAAGAGGAGGTGCCCGGGGCAGTTTGCTGACATGGACGCGGAGGGGACTCCCACCCTGAGGGCCGGGATACAGCAGGGTGAACCGCGGGGAGCAGGGCTAACGCCGGGAGAGGAGGGAGAGTGCGGCCGCACCTGGGGCTCACCAGCGCTGCGCCTCGAGACAGATCCCTGGCTGGGCGAAGTGGCTCAGGCCTCTAATCCCCGCACTTCGGGAGGCTGAGGCAGGAGAATCACTTGAACCCGGGAGGCAGAGGTGGCAGTGAGCCGAGATCGCACCACTGCACTCCAGCCTGGCGACAGAGTGAGTCTGTCTCAAAAAAAAGAGTTCATAATGTGAAATCTGATGTTTCTGTGACTTTAGATCCTGTTTGTCTGTAGGGTTGATGGCTCTGTGTCGCTGGCCACAGCCTCAGGGCAGGACGACCAGTGTCCTCCTGGATACCAGCCAGGGATGCCCGGTGTGATTACAGATGGCGCAAGCAGGGGTCTGCTCAGCAGAGCTGCCTAGAAGCACCGAAGTGCCCAGGGCCAGGATGGAATCATCAAAGCCAGCCAGAGGGCCCTATGCCCAAAGTAGGAGTCCCTTCTCTCTATGAGCTGCCTAGGGGTAAGCCCTGCCTCCTGCCTTGACCCAGGCAGGCCCCCAAGCTCACTGGCAGCAGACAGTCCATGAGGGGCCCTGGTAGAGAGGGGGGCCCAGAGAAGTCTGTAAGGGCTAGGCAATCCAGGAAGGCTTCCTGGAGGAGTAGGGTATTTGTAATTCCATGTTATTTGTTGACTTTGTCGTGTGTGCTCTAACGGCCTCTGTTCTCCATCAGAGTCGGGCTGTTTATCTTCTTCGCTGCTGCACTCGGCACAGTACCTGGCACGCAATGGGAACCTAATGACTCCCTCCTAGTCCTTATGTCTGTCGCCTCTTCTCTGTTTCTTTCACGGTAAGCAAGGATCTGTCTGGTTCGCGGCTGCCCGCAGGCGCCCAGATCAGCCCCCAGCACCGCGCAGGCGCTGGGAACAGATAGAGAACGGAGGCCCCACAAGGGGGCGCCCTGCGGCGAGGCGCCGGGCGGAGCCGGGGAACTACAAGTCCCATGGTGCCCCGTGGCCGCCAGCGCCCAGGCGCAGCCGCCCTCGACGTCCTCTGTAGCGGGCGACCTAGGCCGCGGTACCCGGACCTCGCCGGAGGCCTGAGCGGCGTGTCCGGGAGCGGAGTCCGCGCCTGCCACCGCCATGCCTGACACCTGGGACAAGGATGTGTACCCCGAGCCCCCGACCCGCACCCCCGCGCTGTCGTCGCAGACTTGGCTACCCAACCCCGTCGTCTACCTGACGAAGGCCTTCGACCTCATCGTGGACCGACCCGTGACCCTCGTGAGAGGTACGAGGACCCGGCCCGGGGCTCCCTCGCCGGCCTCCGGAGACCCCTGGACCTGCACCCTGCCTGGATCCCCCAATGCCCCCGGGGTCCCGTCGCTCTGGGAACACCCCCCACCCCCGCAGACCCCCGAACTCCGTCGCCTCCTTTGGCCTCCCACTGCACTCTGGGCCTCATCTCCCGGGACCCCTTCATCTCCCCTGCACCCCGGGACGCCCCGCTTCTTCTCAGGACTCTTCCCTCCATACCGCACCCAGCGCCCACTGCCCCAGGACCCCGCACTGCTCTCCGGCCCCCGCCGCCCGGGGAACCGCTCCACTGCGCCGTTGGCCTCAGGCCCCTCTCAAATGTTCACAGGGGGTCTGCACGGGGAAGCATCTAAATCCTGGGGGCTGTTAGACCCGTCTCACTGCCAGATGACCAGGTGTCTGGGTGATGGCCAAGATGCCCCAATTCACTATCTCTGTAACCAACCAGGAGAATGTCCAGTTCAGTTTTTTTTTGTTTTTTTGAGATGGAGTCTTGCTCTGTTGCCCAGGCTGGAGTGCAGTGGTGCCATCTCTGCTCACTGCAACCTCTGCTTCCCGCCCCCCCCACCACCGTTAAAGTGATTCTCCTGCCTCAGTCTCCCCGGTAGCTAGGATTACAGGCGCCCACCACCACACCCGGCTAATCTTTGTATTTTTAGTAGACACGAGGTTTCACCCTGTTGGCCAGCCTGGTCTCAAACTCCTGACCTCAGGCGACCCTCCCACCTCAGCCTCCTTAAGTGCTGGAATTACAGTCGTGAGCTACGTGCCCGGCCTAAAGTTTTATTTCTAATATGAGTACAGTTTGTCTTTTTTTTTTTTTTTTTTAAACAATGTCTCGCTCTTTCACCCAGGCAGGAGTGCAGTGGAGTGATCTCTGCTCACTGCAACCTCTGCCTCCCGGGTTCAAGCGATTCTCCTGCCTCAGCCTTCCCAGACGCTAGGATTACAGGCGCTCACCACCATGTATTTTTAGTAGACATGAGGTTTCACCGTGTTGGCCAGGCTGGTCTCAAACTCCTGACCTCAGGTGATCCTCCCCACCTCGGCCTCTGTCAGTGCTGGGATTCCAGGCATAAGCCACCACACTCAGCCTGGTTCAGTTCTCTTTGAACACTGGGATGTGTAGCATACTCTGGTGGCTCTTTCATAAGAGGATGAAGTCTGCCAATCAAACCCCTAAGGATCTGGAAACCATGCAGCAGTGGACTCAGCTCCCTCTTTTGTAGCAGTCCTGGAACACTTCTGTCCTCTGTGTCTGGATGTTTGAGCTCTCTAGCTTGTTCATTTCCCAGTGGGGAAGCTGAGGCGTTAAGGAGGTCAAGTTCTGCTCGTTGGAGGCTCCCTGTGCAGCTGGGGGAGTTGCACTGGCAGAGCTGCATCCCAGTAAGTCCTGTCTGTGAGAATGAACTGCCGCTGGGGTTGTGTGGGGGAAGAGTAAGGTAATGCTCTCCATCAGCTGTAGCCTAGGCCGTCTCAGGATTGCCTGGCTGGCCACACTTAGAGACTAATTGCCTGTTCTCTAAATGCTGGAACATTCAGGAAGTTCTTCAGTGGGCTTATGAGAAATAATGAAGCTAGAAGCCTGTCCTGTCCAACCCAATGGGGCTGAGTCTGTGGATTTTTCTTTGCAGAATTTATAGAGCGGCAGCATGCAAAGAACAGGTATTACTACTACCACCGGCAGTACCGCCGCGTGCCAGACATCACGGAGTGCAAGGAGAATGATGTCTTGTGCATATTTGAAGCCGAGATGCAGTGGAGGAGGGACTAGTACGTGAGCTGCGCTGGGAGTGTGACCTGCACCATGTTTGCTGTCGGGTCAGGACATGGGATGGCCAGTCTCTGGGATGCCACGGGTTGGCCTCAGCCACCCCAGAGTATGTCCAGATCTCAGGGGTGACATGGGAGGAGTCAGACCCCAAGATCTTGCTTTCCAACTTTTCTCCCTGGGTACAGAGAAAGGATTCTTTGTGAATAACCTCTCTTGCTCCCTTTCTTCCCCAGCAAAGTTGATCAAGAAATTGTCAACATTATCCAGGAGCGGCTCAAGGCCTGTCAGCAGAGGGAGGGAGAAAACTACAAGCAGAACTGTATGAAGGAAGTGGAGCTGTTCACCCAGGTGGCCAAGGCCTACCAGGATCGCTGTGAGTGACCGCCCCCCCCCCATCCTTCTGTGGCCACTGTCATTGCCCAAGGCCTCCTGAGGTCTGGAGGCCAGAACTGATGCAAATCCAGCCCTCTCCTTTCTGCCCACTTGAATTTGCTCCATTTGCATATAGCGCAGGCCTGGGTTCCCAGCTTGTTTCCGTTGCTTTCCCAGATCAGGACCTGGGGGCCCACTATTCTGCCAGGAAATGTCTGGCCAAACAGAAGCAGAGGATGCTGGAAGAGAGAAAAGCTGCAAAAGCAGCAACTGCTGCTGCCGCCACTTCCTGAGGCAGCTGTGGGTGCCCCGCGTGCAGCTCTGTATGATTGCACGGTTGCTGAAATAAAGCCCTTCAACCTGTGTTTCATTGTGATCTCTTGGCCCCACCTCCCGGATTCAAACCACCACTAAACATGCAGGACACAGGAAAAATGCAGTGTTAATTCTCTTTATTTTTCTTGTATAGAAACGCTATGTTGTAGCCACCGCTGGAGCTTGGGTCCTCTGCACGGAGACTCTGGTGTGGGTCTTGACAAGGTGGTCAGTGAATTCCTAAAACACAACACATGACCTTGTTGGGGCCTGTGCTTGTCTAGGCAGTGGCCAGCCCCACCCCGCCCCACCAGGCAGGCCCAGTACCTGATAGGGAGACTTGGTGAATACAGTCTCTTTCCAGAGGTCGGGGGTCAGGTAGCTATAAGTCTTAGAGATGGTATCAAAGGTGGCCTTGGTGAAGTTGCCAGAGTGGCAGTGCAGCCCCTGGCTGAGGTGTAGCAGTCATCAATACCCGCCATCATAAGCAGCTTCTTGGGCACCGGTGCTGAGACGATGCCAGCGCCCCTGGGCGCGGGGATGAGGCGCACCAGCACAGAGCCACAGCGGCCTGTCACCTTGCAAGGGACGGTGTGCGGTTTGCCTATCTTGTTCCCCCAGTAGCCTCTGCGCACGGGGACAATGGAGAGCTTGGCCAGGATGATGGCCCCACGGATGGCAGTGGCCACCTCCTTGGAACACTTAACACCCAGACCGACGTGACCATTGTAGTCCCCAATAGCAACAAATGCCTTGAACCTGGTGCGCTGGCCAGCACGGGTCTGCTTCTGCACCGGCATAATCTTCAAAACCTCATCCTTGAGAGAGGCCCCCAGGAAAAAGTCAATGATCTCTGATTCCTTGATGGGCAGAGAGAAGAGCTAGATCTCCTCCAGAGACTTGATCTTCATGTCTTTGACCAGGCGGCCCAACTTGGTGACAGGCATCCACTCCTTATCCTCAGCTTTGCCTCCGCGAGCTCCGCGGCCCCGGCCCCGTCCACGGCCGCGACCCCGGCCCCGGATGCCACTGCTGAAACCTCCGCGGAAGCCACCGCGGTTCCCCATCCCAGGGCCCCCGGGGCCTCCGGGCCCCCCACGCTGCACCGGCGTCATCCGCCATTTGGTGTTTTACCGAAGAAGAAGCTGTTTCTACCTTTTGACTATTGTAAATAATGTTTCAGTGAACATCAGTGTACAAGTATCTATTTGAGTCTGTTTTCAGTTCTTTAGGGTATGTATCTAAATGTGCAGTTGCTGGGTTATGGGCTAATTTTATGTTTAGTTTCATAAGAAACTGTCAAACTGTTTTTCACAATGGCTGCATCATTTTACATTTCCACCAGCAACCTATGATGGTTCCAGTTTCTTCACATTCTTGCCAACACTTGGTATTTCCTGTCCTTTTTATTGTGGCTATCCTAATGTTTATGAAGAGTACTCACTGTGGTTTTGATTTATATTTTCTTAATGATGAATGATGTTGATGTTGAGCATCTTCTCATGTGCTTATTGGCTATTTGTGTATCTTTTTTGGAGAAATATCTATGCAAGACCTTTGCCTATTTTTAATTGAGTTGTCTTCTTGTTGTTGAGTTGTTGGTATTCTTTATATATTCTAGATATTAAACCCACATCAGATATATAGCTTGCAAATATTTTCTCCAATTCTGTGTATTTTCTTTTCACTATCTTGATGATATTGTTGGCAACACAAAAGTTTTAAATTTGTATGAAGTCCAATTTATCTATAATTTCTTTTGTTGCTCAGGTTATATCCCTTTTAAAGTCTTCCTACTTACATTATATTTAGCCTCTGTTTACTCTGACAAAAAATTCAACCCTAACTTATTTATTTTAGAAACCAACGGATGGTGCCCCACTTGTCACAGTAGACACAGTAGAAAGAGTAAAATATTACCTAAGCCTATTATCATAGCCCTATAAAAGTCCTAACACAGCTGTTTTTGTTTAAAGAGGAGCTAAAGAAGAGAGTAAAGGAGATGACTTTTAAGTACCAAGGCCTGTGAGAAGTAGAGTCTAGAAGACATAGCAAACTTTTTCTGTAAAGGCCCATATAGTAAATATTTTAAGCTATGTGAGCCAAAAGACAAAATTGAGGATATTATGTACGTACTCATATAACAAGAGAAAAAAATTTCCACAAATTTTTGGACAAAATATAATAATAATTGAAAACTTTTTTGTAATAATACAGGCATGCTAATGAACAAAAACGAAATGTTTTGGGGGGAATAACATTTTACTTAATTAGCATTTAAAGTTAGTGCTCCCTGTCATCAATATTGATTACAGAAATTCATCTATTAATGTTGATCCAAAATAAAATTTTATGTTTTTCATCTTTGAAAATGTCTTTATACAGACATTTATAAATGTCTTTATATCTTTTTCTTTTTTACAATTCAGTAGTTTTCAGTACATTTGCAGAGTTGTACAACCATCACCACCATCAACTAGAGAACATTTTAACACCTCAGAAAGAAACTCATCTGCATTAGCAGTCACTATTTCCTCCTAATCTCCCTTCCCCCAGCCCTAGATAATCACTAATCTACTTTCTGTCTCATAGATTTGCCTATTCGGGACACTTCATATAAATAGAATTCTTTAGTCTTTTGTAATCGGTATAAGAATATGATTTTATTTAAACATACTTTTCACCTGGAAGACATCTATAGAATTATATTAGATTTGTCTCTTGATATTTGACTTGTATCATGTCATTCCATTGCAGATTCGTCACTTCCAATTGAAGGTTAGGTAGCAATACCTCAAATGCAGTTAAGTGGATTTTGAAACTGAGCTCAGAATACTGTAATAAAATATAACCACTTCTAAGCTATTGCACTTCTATATGGTAGGGCATATAAGGATATTTAGATTCTATTTCTGACCAAAAAATTCATGGAACTCATGATAATTATGTTTCCAAGAGTGAATGAAGTTTACCATTGACACCACTGGTTTCAGTAACAAATGATAGATTCATGTATTTTCTCAAAGTACCTGCTGACAAATAATACAGTGAAAATCAGACATTAAACATCTCACATTTTCACAAGTTATGTAAATTTGTGAAACTAAGCCTATTTTTCTCCACATATATTTTACCACCATCAGTTGCAATGCATCATAGCTGATTCCACTTCGTGTTGCATTGAATTAATGTTTCCTTTACTTCAAAAATATTCAACATCTATAGTTTTTCACACACAGTATTCATACAGGCTGATTCTTCAGTCACTTAAAATTTGACATTGACTTCTCAAATAAACAACAACAACTGAATGGTATCAGTAACATCTATCAACTCATCAAGAGCCACTCAATATTATTCGCCTTGTTTTTAAATTGACTATTAATGTTGCTCCTAATAGCCTTAATTTTTCAAGCAACTGTTCTTGGCAAAAGCCTTATTGTCTTAAACAAGTTTATTTTCTCTGAACACACTTCTTTGGCTGCTGCAATCAAATACAATTTAATAAACTCACCATCGGTAAATAACTTTCCTTACTTGACTAACAAATGAGCCACTTGGAAACTTACTTTTTGTTGCAGTTTTATTTTTGTTGTTGTTGTTTGTATTTGTGAAGAAGTTCTGCTGTGATTAGATATTCTGTTTTAAATTTTCTAAATTTTCTTCAGTGCGAGTTGAGAATATTGCTATCAGTGCTTAGTCTGATAATGGTGATGTATATTGTATTCTTTTAGCGCAACTATTATGTTGTTGCATAATATACACATGCTTTGCCATCTAATTTGTTAACAAAATAATCCATACTCCATTGTGCCTTAAAAATGCAACATTAAAAGTCTGCTTTTCTTGTCTTGTTTTGACACAATTGGTATACACTAGTAAGAGAAAGTATCTTACATTCCAGTAAATATTTGCAGCACTCAAAACACTGTCGAGTTATACTTGTGCCACTGCAATTTGCAGTGTATAAATCAGAAGTGCAAAGCAATGACAGTGCCATGTATGGTCTTCATTACAACTACTCAACTATGCCACTGCAGCACAAAAGCAGCCATAGGCAATATATAAACTAATGAACATGGTTATGTTCCAGTAAAATTGTATTTATGAACACTGAAATTTCACTTTATGTAATTTACATGTCATAAAAAATTATTCTTTTGATTTTTTTCAATGATTTAAAAATGTAGAAAGTATTCTTAGCTCACAGGCCATACAAAAGCAGACCATGGACCAGATTTGTCCTGCAGGCCATGGTTTGCCAACCTCTAGTCTAAAGTGTCTAGAATTGCTATATTAGCAAACTGTTCCACTTTGACCAAATTATCCTTCTTCCATATTCATTATTGTTGAGATGATATAACCTTTCAAGATATGCCAAGAGATCATCTTTGAGATTATGTAACATTTGCATAACTTGATGTGTACTCAAGCATGTGGGGCATGTGAAAGAAATCTCTAAAACAGTTCATTTCATTGCACTTGTAGGAAAACCTGTTTCCCTACTCTAACAGACAAGGAAAATTGGAAAGAGGTGGTGATGGCGGCAGGGGCGAGGTCTTACTTTGGCAGCCTTTTCCTCATTCCATCTCTATTCACGAACTTCGGGTTAATCAAGGGAAGTTTGTACCCCAACCTCAGGTCTGCACTGGACCCTTAGTTAGCTAAGGGCCATGAGACTCAGACTGGCACCTGAGTCCACACACCAGCCCAGTGAATAGTGTGGAAAATGGAACTGCCTCCCTACCCTCACGGCACTTCAAGGAGCAGCCTTGGCCAATTGTTCCAAGGGTGTGTGAGACATACTTGAATGCAAACAGGAAGAAAGATTGAAAACTTTGGTGTTTTGCTGCAGTGAGAAGCCATCTCTTGGGCGAGGTTAGCTTTGGAGTTATAAAGGCCGGTTGTGCAAGCAACACCCAGTTTAGTTGTAGATATTCCTAACCCCCACCCTTCCACTAATGCCAAGGCAAAGTGCTCCCCACTGGGGATGGAAAAGGGCTGGCTCCCTGGCTTTTACATGTGCTAGGAGATCCAGGGAGCTCGTCTCCTCCTCACTCTGCTGGAAGGAAAGTGGAGAGTGTGAAAAACAGGCATCTTAGAAGCAACAAAAGAAGGAAAGAAAATGTGAATTGAAGCACAGTAACATACTCACCATGCCACAGTGTTTTTTATATGCTATATTTAGCAGAAGCCCACAGTCCCATCTTTGTTATTATTTGTATGAATCATCCAGACCTTCAAACTATCTGTATTATTCACAATTATTATCCTAGCTCATCTACGTGTTCATTTTCCCAGGAGGGAAAAAAAAAAAACTTCTCCTGATACTTAGTTTATGAGTTCTGGGGAATTTGACGGGGAAAGATGTGGCATACAATTATCACTTAAAAAGAAAACATTCACCTCCAGCTGGCCTACTTGTGTAGGTTCTAACGCCTGAAAAGAGAATTAATTAACCCAGGCAGGTCTCCAGTGCTTGCATGTACTCCTTCAAACCTATTGACAAACCTGCTTAAAAATGCTGGGTTTTTGCAAGCATAGAGTTTGCTATAAATACAGCTGCAGATGGAATTCTTTGAAAATGGAAATGGAAAATTCTGAAGAGGAATAACTTGACATTTGATTCTGGAACAATAGTAAAATGTCAACATGTACCATAAAAATTTAGAACTATAAAATAATGAATAAAAGTCCTTTCAGTTTGTTAAATACATCGTATACAGCACTGTTTTGGTTTGGTTGTTTGACAAAGCTCTGTGCAGTATCACTTTACTTCAACAAATCTCCATTAAAGTAATGCTATTTAAGCAAGCAAATATTGAAACAGGCATGCTGTAGACTTTTCATTTTATTGGGAGATAAGAATAGTCTCATTCTATTAGAATATTCTCTCTTTTCCATGTAAAAGAAGCTTCTTTGTTTGACAACCTAATGATCTCCTCTATAATAATCCTTTTAAAGATCTGAGGTGTCAACCAAAACATCCCAAGTTGGGTTAAAAATCACTCATAATTGTAGATAGACCTTCCTTAGACTTATTTACATTTTGAACCTATACTAACTCTTCTGTGGCTAATTATCGCCTTGAGTTTGATGCCTGTAAGATAGAACTCCCATTTATTTTCTTTCCTTTTAAAAATTTTAAATTGTGGTTAAAAAAACACTTAACATAAAATTTACCACCTTCATTCTTTCTAAGTGTTGTTTATTTGTGTAAAGTATATTCACATTGCTGTGCAATCAATCTCCAGAACATTTTCCCCTCCCCCACCCCCCATAACCACCATTCTACTTTCTGTCTTTATGAACTTAACTACTTCAGATACTTCATATAAGTAAAATCATGCAGGTATTTGTCTTTTTGTGACTGGCTTATTTCACTTAGTTTAATGTTTTGAATGTTGATCCATATTGTAGCATGTATCAGTACTTCACTCCTTTTTCTGACCAAATAATATTCCATTGTATGAATAGACCACAATTTGCTTAGCTATTTATCCATTGATGAACATTTGGGTTGCTTCCATTTTTCGGCTATTGTGAATAATGCTGCTATGAACATAGGTGTACAACTATCTGTTTGACTCCCTGCTTTAAATTCTTTTGGTTATATACACAGAAGTATATTTTCTGGATCATATGTTAAGTCTATGTTTACTTTTTATTGATAAACAATAGTTGTACATATTTTGGGTATATATGTGATACTTTGATACATGCATACAATGTGTAATGATCAAACCAGGGCAACTGGGTTATCTATGACTCCAAACATTTATTTCTTCACTGTTGGAAACATTCTAATTCCTCTCTTTCAGCTATTTTAAAATATAGAACAAATTATTGTTAACCATAGTTGCCCTACTGTACTATCAAACATTAGATCTTATTCCTTCTACCTAACTGTATTTTTGTCCCCTCTAAACAACCTCTCTTCATCTCTACAATCCCCTACCCTTCCCATTCTCTGGTAACCACCACTCAACTCTCTACCTCCATCACATCCACTTTTTTTTAGCTCTCACATATGAGTGAGAACATATGATATTTCTCTCTGTGCCTGGATCATTTTCATCTAGGATAACAACATCCAGTTCCATCCTTGCTGCTTCACACAAGAGGATTTCATTCTTTTTTATGGCTGAATAGTACTGCATTGTGTGTGTGTATATATATATGTATGTATGTGTATATATATATATATATATATACATACATATATATACACATTTTCTTTTTCCATTCATCTGTTCATGGACACATGGGTTGATTCCATATTTTGGCTTTTGTGAATAGGGCTTCATTGGAGAGCAGATATCTCTTTGATACAATGATTTCCCTTCTTTTGGGTGTATACCCAACAGTGGGATTTTGCTGGATCACATGGTAGTTCTATTTTTCGTTTTTTGAGGAAACTCCCTACTGTTTTCCATAGTGGCCATGCTAATTTATATTCCCACCAACAGTGTATGAGTATTCCCCTTTCTCTACATCCTCACTAGCATCTGTTATTTTTTTTCCTTTTTGTTAAAATCCATTTTAGCTGGGGTGAGATAATATTTCATTGTGGTTTTCATTTGCATTTCTTTGATGATTAGTGATACTGAATATTTTTTCATATACCTGTTAACCATTGTATATCTTCTCTTGAGAAATGTATATTCAAAGCATTTGCACATTTTAAAATCAGATTTTTTTTTTTGCTGTTGAGTTGTTTGAGTTCCTTATATATTCTGATTAATAATCGTTTGTCAGATGGGCAGTTTGCAAATATTTTTTTCTCATTCTGTAGGTTGCCTCTTCACTTTTTTGAGTATCTTCTAGCTTGATGTGATCAAATTTGTCTATTTTTACTTTTGTTGCCTGTGCTTTTAAGGTCTTACCCAAAAATATTTGCCCAGACCAATGTCCCAAAGCATTTCCCCAATATTTTCTTACTGTGATTTCATAATTTCAGATCTTAAAACTTAAGTATTTAATCCATTTCATTTGATTTTTTAATACAGTGAGAGATAAGAGTATGACTTCATTCCATATGTTTTTCTTTGAGGAATTGCATGAATTTTCCACAGCAGCTGCACCATTTTACATTCCTACCAGCAATGCACAGGGTTCTAATTTCTCCACATCTTCACCAATACTTATAGTTTTCTGGTTTCTTAAAAATAATAGTCATCCCAATGAATGTCAAGTGGTATTCATTGTGGTTTTGACTTGTATTTCCCTAACGATCAATGGTGTTGAACTTCTTTTCATGTGCATATTGGCCATGTGTGTATTTTCTTTGGAGAAATGTCTGTTAAAGTCCTTTGCCCATTTCTTAATTGGGTTGTCTGTTTTGTTGTTGTTGATCTGAAACTGTTCTTTATATATTCTGGATATGAATCACTGATCAGACATATGCATTTCACATATTTTCTCCCATTCCATGAGTTGCCTTTTTGTTCTGTTGATAGCATCCTCTGGTGCACAAAAAGTTTTAATTTTGATGAGGTCCGATTTATCTGTATTTCCTTTGTGGCCTGTGTTTTTGGTGTTATATCCAATAAATCATTGCCAAGTCCAACTTTATGAAGATTTTCCCCTATGTTTTCTCCTGAAAGTTTTAGAGTTTTAGGTCTTATGATTAGGTCCTTGATCCATTTTGAGTTAATTTTTGTATGTGGTTTAAGGTAAGGGTCCAACTTCATTCTTTTGCATGTGGATATCCAGTTTTCCCAACACCGTTTTTTGAAGAAAAAAAAAGAGTTTATTTCTGGGCTCTCTGTTCCACTGCTCTATATGTCTGTCTTTATGCTCGTACCATACTGTTTTGACTAATGTAGATTTGTAGTAAATGTTGAAATCAGGAATTGTAGGACTTCTAGCATTGTTCTTTCTCAATACTGTTTTGACTATTCATGATCCCTTGAGATTCCAAATGAAATTTAAGGTAGATTTTTCTATTTCTGCAAAAAGTATCATTGGGATTTTTAATAAGTATTTCATCAACTCTATAGATCATTTTGGAGAGTACTGACACTTTAACAATGTTAAGTCTTGCAATCCATAAGCACAGAATTTTTTTTTACTTATTTCTGTCTTCTCTTTTTTAAGTAGCTTTATTGAGATATAATTCACATACTATAAACTCCACCCTTTTAAAGAGTACAATTAAATATTTTCTTTTTTCACTGTTAACAGCTTTATTGAGATATAATTAATATACCATAGAATTAACCTACTTAAAGAACAGAAATCAGTATTTTAAAATGTATTTGCAGGGTTGTACAACCATTACCACAATTTAATTTCAGAACATTTTTAAACTTCTTAAAATAAATACTCATATCTCATTGGCAGTCATTTCTCATTCCTTTCTCTGTCTTCCTAGCCATAAGCAACCACTAAGCTACTTTATGTCTCCATAAATTTGCCTATTCTGGACATTTGATATAAATGAAATCATATAATATGTGGTTTTATGTGATTGGTTTCTTTCACTTCATGTTTCATCTTTTCAAGTTTCATCTATGTTGTAATATGTATCAGACTGTATGTCTTTTTTGTTAATACATAATAATTGCATATATTTCTGGGATACATGTGATATTTGGCTACATGTATACAAGATTGAATGATTAAATCAGAACTGTTATGATATCCAACACCTCAAACATTTCTTTGTGTAGAGAACATTGAAATCTTCTCTTCTAGCTATTATGTAATATACAATAAATTACTGTTAACTATAGTCACCCTACTGTACTACCAAACACTATAACTTATTTCTTCTATCTAACTGTATTTCTGTACTATTAGCCAACTTCTCTTCATCTCTCTCTCCCCCTGCCCTTCCCAGACTCTAGTAATCACCTACTTATTTTTCTTGATGAATAATATTCCATTGTATAGATATACTATGTTTTACTTATCTATATACCAGGTGATAGACATTAGGGATGTTTCCACTTTTTGGCTATTGTAAAGTACTGTAATTTTCCTCCTATTTCTCTTAAGTCTAATCTTTTCAAAATTGTGAAACTGGACCAAAACTAAAGTAGGAGATGAGCAACACAACTCATTGTGTTTATACTGCACATGAATCTATAAATGTTGGGTAGTAACTCAGCAGAAAGACTGCAGGGAAAGGAGCAAGCTGTGAACAATGGGGCTCAGGTTGGGAAAACTAAATCCACTCCTGGATTTACTCCTAAAGCCACTACCTAACTTTAAATTACTGGCCAAAAGATCAAACTAGTCTAGGTCTTGCTCTCTACTAGCACCAGCATCTGAGGGAGTCAGTCTTGAAGGTGAAGAATGGCAGCAAGAGTCTGCCAACTGAAATGAATGAACTTGTGAATAAAGTGAGAATCAGCAGTGTGGTTTGGAGTGGCCCATCCAGTTTAGAGCAAAATTTCAATCAGGAACTCAGAATATGGAGAATGGGGGAAGAAGCTGGTGGAGGAGGCAGGAGGGCAAATCCAGGAAATCAAGGCACAATCCCAAACATGCAGACTAGTAAAAGATGGCACAGGAAACAAACAAAAAAAAAAACGAGGAACTGAAGAAATGAAGTGTTTAGAGCTCATTTGCTATATGACAGGCTTAGGGAAGCCAGACCCCTCTGGCTTTTGGGAGCTCCTAAATAGCCTGGCTACTTGCAGAGTGCCTTACATATTGGATAAGGCTGAGATTTCAAGTTCAAAAGCATCAATATATGTTAAAACATGACTGTAGAAGGTGATAAATTAAAAACTCTAATATTAGAAGGTGACAAATAAACCAATAGTCACTATGCTGACTTCATAGCATACAATAATATCACTTCTTGGCCTCATTTTTCTAGCCTGAAAATTTTATTATTTATTTAGCATTGTCTCTCATAACCATCTCCTCTATTTGCTTGTTTTTTTTTTTTTTTAATTTTCTTCTCTGGCTTTTCTTTAGCTCCATTCAGTCCTTCTTAAGATGAAGAAATCAGAGCTTGCAATAGTGTTCATATCTTGGTTACGTGCAGGAAGAGGAAATAATTTGGTTTTCTTACTCATAGACTTCTCTTTGTTTCTCAGCATTTTGTTGTCCTTTATACATCACGGTTGTCTCAGGTGGAGGGTGTTCTCAAAGTATTCCTGCTGATCCTATGTAGTAGTAGTGTCAATTCAAACAATAGGCTAGCGCAAGAACACGTAATTGGATTAAGGTATTTGATTAAGGTGTTTTCTGCTTTTTCTTTAATGACTTATCATTTTAGGTGCTCCCAGAGGTTTGGTCTTCCTGAATTATTTCATTACTACCTTATTGTATCATGATACTTCCAAGGCAAAGGTACACTTCACCAAAGGAATGTTGGAATTTCTCCATAACTTCAATCTACCTTCTACCTATCTCATTGTCTACACTGATCAAATATTGAAGGAACAAAGATGAATAATATATTACAATGCTGTTCTTTCACCCCAGTAGGCTATGATCCTGTAATATCTTTTGTAAAAATCAGAATATGGTTACCTAGGTAACTATATAAAAAGCTCCTATTCTTTCTCTTTTCTATACGATTCACTCTTCTTCCATTTTCTTTCAAATGAGTCAACCTTCAACATGCAATGAAAATTCTCAAATACATAGACACTGGTGACTTTTAAGCAATTGCAGGTCTGTTTGAAGAGGCTTTTCCATTTTTGGCCAGGCACAGTCGCTCACACCTGTAATAGCAGCACTTTGGGAGGCTGAAGCAGGAAGATCACCTGAGGTCAGGAGTTCGACACCAGCCTGTCCAACATGGTAAAACTCCATCTCTACTAAAAATACAAAAAATTAGCTGGACGTGGTGGCAGGCACTTGTAATCCCAGCTCCTCGGGAGGCTGAGGCAGGAGAATCACTTGAACCCAGGAGGCAGAGGTTGCAGTGAGCCAAGATCATGCCACTGCACTGCAGCCTGGGCAACAAGAGTGAAACTCCATCTCAAAAAAAAAAAGGCTTTTTCATTTTTAAAATTTTGAAGAGAGTAACACAGTTTTCTTGCTTGAGAAGACGAATGGCAAATCTGTAAACAATATTTAAGCATATTCTCAAAAAATGCCATCTACTATCCCATTTGAATTTCATTTGCAGGGAAAAGGATAATTTTAAGAGGCATCAGGACATAGTCTTTCTGTAAATCCAAGAAAGTGAGTTGCATTTACATCTTAGCCCTTAACTTGGTAAATGGAGCTGTAGATCATTAGATCATTAGAACTTTTGTCTGTATTTGTTTGCAATGAAATAGCAAGCAGTTTTATAGATCTGAGATTTTTTTTGAGATTAATTCACATATCAAAACATTACCATTTTAAAGTATACAATTTAGTGGTTTTTAATGTACTTACAAGGTTGTGCAATCATCACCACTACCTAATTCTAGAACATTTCATCACTCTGAAACAACCCCCATACTCATTACCTCCCCATTCCTCCCTCCCACCAGTCACTAGCAACCACTAACCTACTTTCTGCCTTTACTGATTTGCCTATTCTGAACATTATAAATAAAAGGGATCATACAATATGTCATCTTTCTGACTGGCTTTCTTTATGAATCATAATGTTTTTAAGGTGCATCAATGTAGTAGATGTCAGTACTTCATTTCTTTATTGCCAAATAATATTCAATTGTGTGAATATAATACATTCTATTTATCTGTTTATCAGTCAGTGGACATTTGAGTTGTTTCTACTTTTTGGATATTGTGAATAATTCAGTGATGAACATTTGTGTATACGTTTTTTGTGGACATTAGTTTTCATTTCTGTTGTATATACATATATATATATATGTGTGTGTGTGTGTGTGTGTGTGTGTGTGTGTGTGTTTGTGTGTGTGTGTGTATTTGAATATTTATTTCCCTAGAGAAGATACACAAATGGCCAATAAGTACATGAAAAGATGTTTAATATAATTAATCATTAGGGAAATGGAAATCAAAACCACAATGAGATATCACTTTATACCCACAATGATGATATGATGATTATAATGGCCTTGGCACTCTTGATGAAAATCAATTGACTATAGATATATGAGTTTATTTATAGACTCTATTCAGTAATTCTTTTTTTTCTAGAGAGAGGGTCTCACAATGTTGTCCAGGCTGGAATGCAGTGGGTATTCACAGGTGCAATTCCAGTACTGATCAGTGCAGGAGTTTTGACCTGCTACATTTCCAACCTGGGCCGGTTGACCACTCCTTAGGCAAAGTGGTGGTCCCTTGCTCCCAGGAGGTCATCACTTGATGCCAAACTTAGTGTGGACACTTGATAGGCATAGTGTACTACAGCCCAGAATTCCCAGGATCAAGCAATCCTCCTGCCTTAGCCTCCTGAGTAGCTGAGACTACAGGTGTATACCACTACACCAGCGTAGACTCTGTGTTCTGTTTCATTGACCTATATGTCTGTCTTCTGGCTACTATCACATTGTCTTTTTTTGTTGTTGTTTTTGAGACAGGGTCTCACTCTGTCACCCAGGCCAGAGTGCAGTGGCACAAACACAACCCACTGCAGCTCCAACTCCCTGGGCTCGAATGATCTTCCCACCTTTGCCTCCCCAGTAGCTGCAACTACAGATGTATGCCACCATGCCTAGCTAATTTAAAAATTTTTTTTGTAGAGATGGGGATCTCACCATTTGGCCCAGGCTGGTCTTGAACTCCTGAGCTCAACTGATCCTCCCGCCTTGGCCTCCGAAAGTGCTGGGATTACAGGCATGAGCCAGCACACCTGGCCCACATTGTCTTGATTAATGAAGTTTAGTAGAAAATTTTGAAATCAAGAGGTATAGTGTATATTCTTTGTCATCTGTGACTGGCAGAGAATCTGCTTGATGAGCTTAGTAGTCAGCTAATGACTAAACAAAGATTTTTTTAAACTCCTGGTACCAATAAGTGTCCCAATCTTTGCTGAAGGGCTGTGTGTGTGTTCAGACAAGCATTCAACACTCAGTCAGATCACTGACAACTTGGTCTTAGCCTTCATTTGCTGCTTGGTACAGAGCCTCAAGGTCAGTCAGAGGTGAGAGCTTAGGGCCTTTTTAGGTTTCTCTTGGGCATTTACATAGTCCTGGTTATGCACACAGCCCTATGCATGCAGGTGGCCTTCTAGATTCCCATGCAATATGTTGGAGCTTTTCAAGGCCCACTACAGAAATTTCATTCCCCATATTTTCGTTTTAAAGTTTTAGGATTAGCTTCTTGTTCGCCTCAACTGTTATTATTGCCTCAGGCAGCTACAGTGTTAAACAGTATCTACTGATTGGTTTCAACAAATACTTCTGGAGAAAGGAGTGCTCACCTGAGCCTAAGAGGTAGAGGTAGAGCCTAGGAGGTAGAGGCTGCAGTGAGTTGTGATTGCACCACTGCACTCCAGCCTGGGTTACAGAGCAAGACCCTGTCTCAAAAAAAAAAAGAAAAAAGAAAAAGAAAGGAAAGAAAGATAAAACCTTACAAGTGAAGTTTCCCAAGGAATTGCCACACTGGTCAAATAGTGACAGTTCTCTTAAATTTAGCCCTTACCAGAACTCTAGCCCCATTCTGATCCCTCTAGTGGCTGACAAGCTTCTGATTTTCATTGTGACTGTGGGCTATTAATTTGCAAGGCTATCACAGACCTGGAGAGACAGTATGGGAATAGGAGAAGTTCTAATGCCACAAAGTTCATTTTTTGTTAGTAAGAGTAAGCTATTTTTCTTGAAGAAATGTACTCTAGATTTTTGCAAGCTTTTGGTTAACTTCCAGAGTTCTAAAAAAGTTGTATTTGACATTTTTTGGCTAGCGTTCTTATTGATTTTATACAGGAGTGTTTTTTTGTTTTTTTTTGAGTTTGTTACTCCACCATTTTTGAAGTCATCTAGATCTGAGATATTAATGTCCACTACTATCTCCTCCTTTGCACCAAATGTTAGACCAACTTGTGTTATTTTTTTGGAATTGAATAGATAACAATATCACAAATTATCACATGCAGTATAACTCAGTGTGAAACCGTGGGGATTTTCGGAAGATTAGGCTATGCGAGTCAGGATCCCTGTTGTTTTGTGTTTTCACTATTTGTATTTTTATCTCTTACCCATGAAGCATCATGTTAACATGAGAATTTTTGTCTCAAAATTTCTACTGAAAAAACACATGGCAAATACTCATCATTCTAAATGAAAATATTAGATTGTCTAATGGAGGGCATGTTTAATACATTATGAAACAGGTTATATAACTCCTAGCCCACAGCGTATTCAAAAGAAGCTGTGAGTGATCAGGAAGGATAACTGATGAGTGATAAATACTCTGAAGGTTGTTTTAATACTGTGCATTTCTCTTCCCACTCCCCCAGTCTTCAAGCCATCAAGAGAACTAATTATTCAGAGCTTGATATGTGTCCTCTTAAATTTGGACAACGCTTGCTTTGTGCCCTTTGAAGCTAAGAAAGCCCAATGGGTAGTGACTGAAGCACACCTAAAAAAAATATTTAAAGACTGGTTGCAGTTGCCCATGACTGCAAAGCAGAGAGAGGGTTGCAGTGGGAGCAGCCTACATTTTAAATTTGGTGGAGCAAAAGTACACAATGTTTACCATGTGCCAAAAGAGGTCCTAAAGAAGGTATCCACACTTGAAGCTTCTTGAATGGCCCCCACTGAAGAGGTATGCATGTGGCAAAGTGATCCCAGCCTTCAGAGTATGGGTGGAGTGTACAGCCAGAGTTGGAACAGAGGAGAAGAACAGTAAGCAAATAATAATGGTATCATCAACAGAAACAGACAATGAGAGAGAAAAGAGAAAGTTTGTAGGAAAGAGAAGTTTTGAGTTTGTGTTTAGACATCATGTTGTGATTTGGTTTCCCAAAGATTATTTTACATGGGTTAAAGGGATCCCTGCTACCTTCTTTGTATACATTTAATATTTCCAAAGTATTTTTAAGACGTTAGCACTATGTTCACTGGACCTTGGATGCCTCACTAAAACTAAGACTCAAAGCCTACATTCTAGTCCTAGTTCCATCACCTAGTTGTATGGGACTTTAACTGCTGTGTCCCTCATTTTCTCCACTTTAAAACACAGATGGTACCTGTCCTACCATCTCACAAGGTCGTGATGATGATGAAAAAGGATATAGGATCATTTATGGTGGAGCTTCTTTGAAAAGAACCAAATGCAAGATTTATTCCAAAACTATTTCTTGTAATGATTAGATACCATAATCTGGCAGGAATAGGGCAAGAAGCAATGAAGTTCCAGTTTGTATTCCAGGACAGGAACCTAGCAGGCCCTGGTAATCTGTAATGAAACAATGATTGAAAGCTATGGCCAGTGCTCACCTGGAACAAAGTGCTCACTGAGAATGAGGCTCTGGGGAACTGCATAGTTTTTGCTCTATAACATTAAGGAAAGGTGGGACCTATCGGATAAAGACGCCAAGTTTTACAGCATGGATAATTTTTGAAAAAGTGAAACAAACAGAAATTCCTAATTTCTCACCTCAGAATATGGACTTTTCGGAACTCACAAGGGCCCCTACTGAAAGAAACTCATCCCTGGAGAGAAGAAGCCTCTCTTCCTCTGCCACTCCTGGGGCTAATAAAACTGTTCCTCCTTTCCTGGGGTGTTCCCTTTTTAGAGGAAAACAATTATCTTCATGCCCCACCCCTCATTCACAGTAGACCTGTAACCAGAATTAAGCTTCAGCCTATCTGGGGTGGGCAAATTGAAGAGTCAGTGTCAAAGATTCTAAAAGACTTCCAAGAATTTGTTACATTATATGTACCAGATACCTGAGTATTAAGGATGCTCTACCAAGGTCAGTGAAGTTTGTCCTTATGTTTGCCAGCTGGAGCATCAGGGTCTACCTCTTTCTTTCTCTTTCTTTTCTTTCTTTCTTTTCTTTCTTTCTTTCTTTCTTTCTTTCTTTCTTTCTTTCTTTCTTTCTTTCTTTCTTTCTTTCTTTCTTTTCTTTCTTCTTTCTCTTTCTTTCTTTCTTTCTTTCTTTCCTTTCTTTCTTCTTTCTTTCTTTCACAGCTGCAGTGGTTTGATCATAGCTCACTGCAGCCTCGAACTCCTGGGCTCAAGCAGTCCTCCCACCTCAGCCTCCCAAGTAGCTGAGACTATAGGCAAGCACCACCATACCCGGCTAATTTTTGTATTTTTTGCAGAGACAGGGTCTTGCTATGTTGCCCAGCGTGGTCTTAAACTCCTGGGCTCAAGTGATCCTCCCACCTTGGGCTTCCAAAGTGCTGAGATTATAGGTGTGAGCCACTCTGTGCCCAGCCTAGGGTGTACTTCTATTAGCTTACTGATCTGATTAACTTAAATCTAGACTAGATGCCGGGATCCTAGAAATCCCCCGGCATGATACAGAGGAAGGGATTCACAGACTTTGAGAAAAAATATGCTGGTGTAAATTTATCACCTGTGATTTGCCTGTTCATCCCCTAATAATGTCCTCCAAAAGACCAGATAACTTGAGACAAATTGGTGTTAACCTCAGATATCTTCTTTTTTCTTTGAAAATAGTGTAAAACTTCTAGAAGAGTTGCAAGAATAAGAATAGCACAAAGAACATTCATATGCCCTTTACTCAAATATATCTATCGCTAACAGTTCACCTTATTTGCTTTATCATTTGTACACACATTCTTTTTACATCTGTGTGCATGTACACACACATAATTTTTCTGAACTGTTTGAGAGTACTCTCCATACCCCTAAGTCCTTCACTGTGTATTTTCTAAGAACAAGAATATTCTGCTACATGACCATAGTGTAGCTATTAACTTAATTAAATTTAATGTTAATACAAAGCTTTGATCTAATTGAACATTCATATTCCAATTTTGCCAATTGACTAATAATGTCCTTTATAGTACTTGTTTATGCTTCAGCACAGGATCCAGTCTAGGACCAGGTATTGCATTTAGGTACCACGTCATTTCAGTCTCCTTTAGTCTAGAACATTTACACAATTTTTCTTTTAGAACATTGAAGTTTTTTTCCATCTCTAATGGTCTTTTTAATTTTTAGTTTAAGTTCTGAGATACATGTGTTGAATGTGCAGGTTTGTTACATAGGTATACATGTGCCATGGTGGTTTGCTACACCTGTCAGCCCATCATCTACGTTTCAAGCCCCTCATGCATTAGGTATTTGTCCTAATGCTCTCCCTCTCTTTGCCCCCCAACCCCCAACAGGCCCCAGTGCGTGATGTTCCCCTCACTGTGCCCATGTGTTCTCATGAACACTAAGATTTTTGAAGAATACAGTCTCCATTTCTTCTGTTTTAATAGAGTATTCCTCATTTGGAGTTTGTCCACTGTTTCCTCATCTTGAGATTCATACTATGCATTTTTGGCTAGAAAACTACATAATTTATGCTGTATCCTTCTTAGGGCATTCTATTGGAAGGCAGAGGATGATGTCTGCCTATTTTCCACCATGGGCAATGTTAATTTTGATCACCCAGTCAAGTTATTTTCTGTTTTTTTCACTTTATAATTACTATTTTTTCCTCTAGCAGCTATTAAGCAGTCTGTGGAGAGACACTTTAAGAACAATGCAAATACTTTGCTCCTCATCAAAATTTTCCCTTTGTTTTCGCATCAGTTGATGATCCAGTCTTTACTCTGATGGTTGGAAAATGATGATACTCAATCCCCATTATCTTTTAAAACAACTTTGTTGGCTTGTTCTTGCTAGGTGGAGATGCTAGTGTGACATACTGCATCACAATGAACTTGCCAATCTCAATTGGAATGAGTCTTGGATAGCAAAGACCAGCAGAGCACACTGAACCAGTATAGACATGGGCTGTGGTGAGTGCTAGAATAGGCAGCAGGGCCTGTATGGTAATCAGGAATGTGTTTCACAGGGATCTTTGGCATTGTATAATTGAGCAGGGACCCACACACAGAAATAGCTGGGCAGCCTGCTGAGGTCCTTTTACAGCTGACAAAACTCATGGTTTAGTGGACAGAGACCTGGCTTGATTTACTAGAACAGAGAGGCATGGGCTTTTAGTCAATTACCAGACCTGAGCAATTAAAGGGGAGTCTGCAGATTGGGATATTGCTTGCATAAAGTTCACACAGCAGAATCACTGCAAGAAGCCCCTAGAGCTCTGAAATAAACTCATGTTCCCTTAAAGGAAATAACTTGTCCTTTAAAACCAATTCCGTCTTGCTTTCAGTTTCTGGTCTATATTGAATTTCTAACATAGAACTTCAAATGACCATGTAACCCAAACTGTCCATCATACATTGGGTGCTGAGAGCTTACCTAACTATAAACTTGGGTGTGCCCTGAAGCATTTCATCTCCAATTGAGAGAAATGGCTATATATATATATATATATATATATATATATATATATATGTATATATATGGATCTGGGAATCAAAGGGTGGAAAAGGTTCCTGGCACCTCTCAATAGTAATCCTAATTATCTACTGACAAAACTTTTGTTTTTTGTACTTGAGACTTAGAAGATGAAGACAGTAACCGCTGGCAGTAATGACTTCATCAGCATCAAAGGCCATGGCAGCAGATGGCCAGCTGATGGAGGAGAATGGGTGAGGCAGCTTGATAACTGTATGAGTGAGCTACATTCCTGAGACTTCTAAGAAACAACAGGGTGGGGGCTCAGTATAGAAGGAACTGGAGATTCCTCAAGGCTAGATAGAAGCAAATCCAAAGAAATAAGGTATGTGACTTATTCTAACCACACTGTGATTACTTAGACATAACAGCAATTTTGTCCATGAAATCTGTGAATTTTACAGTCAAGCAACTAAAGGAACCATGACTTATGTTTCATTATTCATATATTTATAGGTGTTTTCATTTACTTTTGACATTTTTAGTTCTTCTAGGTGTTAAAATTTGTTTGCCTCCTTGGGAACTTAGGTATATACTTCCCTATCCATGTTATGCCCACGGTTATCTGGAAGAATATGGCTCTTAAGTTACTCCAGGCTGTGTGGTCTGGGAAAGCATGAGTTGTGATAGAATTTGGTACTTTGTTACATCTACTCTTCTGGTGTTAACTCTAACAAGATTCTAAGTTCGTTAAGGACAGGGACTATCTTTCATAACAATGCTACTCAAAGTGTGGCCTGTGAACTGTTTTCCAGTTCCTGCCTAAATAAGTATAGGAATTGAGATTAAATGTTTTTAAACTTGCATAGAAATTTGACAGCATAATGTAGAAACATTTTGGGATTTATACTTTCTATATTTCAGTGGTGTTTTTAAAAATGCTCTAGTATTTTAAATAACATTTTCATTTTTATTGCATTTTATACAAGTATTGGTCTACTACAGATTGGAAGTTTGTAGAAAAGTCCTTTACTACATATTTTGAGAAGCAATTCTTTTTATAATACTTTTTCTTTAGATGTGAAGTTTTTATGTTAAGTTTCTGTTTGAGGCCAGTCTTTACAGTTTAATGAGAAAGACTGAAATAGAAGTGACAATTTTGGCAAAATATTACCAATGAAATAAGGGGCAGAATTAAAAAATAGGAAAATAAATTATTATGTATATTCCCAGTAGCATTACAGACACCATTAGATATATCTGTTAGTTAATTTATTTCAGATGAGGGACAAATGAGGACTTGTAACATCTTTTGGTTCTAACAAGAATTTTTTTTCTTTACAAAGAAGAGAAAGATTCTACGTTTCTATTTGTTCACCATAAATTTGTTTTTATGAAACTATAGTTTTTTTATGTATACAAGTTTACTTTGAAAGACCCTTTGTAAAACACCTTTTTTCACTTTTCATTTAATGGCTTTTAAAATGTAATTTTAATTTTAATTTTAATTTAATTTTTAGACAGGGTCTCACTCTGTCACCCAGGCTGGAGTGCTGTGTCTATCATAGGTCACTACAGCCTCAACCTCTTGGGCTCAAATGATCCTCCCACCTCAGACTCCTGAGTAGCTGGGACTACAGGCACATGCTACTATGCCTGGCTAATTTTTTAACTTTTTGTAGAGTTAGGGTATCCTTATGTTGCCCATGCTGGTCTCAAACTCCTAGACCAAAGCAATCCTCCTGCCTCAACCTCCCAGAGTGCTGGAATGATAGGCATGAGTCAGCATGTCTAGCCTAAAATACATTTTTTAAATTATGGACCTTATGCTAATTTTGCCTAGTATGGTGCTGGTTTTTAAATATATGACATATACATTAAGATAGTCTTAATGTTGTATTTCAAGCATGTGGTCTAGAAAACCGAAAATTCTCACAACTGAGTTGTATCACCTGAAAAATGAATAAAAATTATATTGAATAACTAGACTATTAATTCATTCAACATGTGTTGAACACCTGTGTGCCATGTATCCAAAGATAGACGATGGTATGAAACTGTGATTTTAACTTTCTTGCAACCAGGGGTCTTCTTATTTTGTGCTCCCTTAATAGCCAAGTAATTATACTCTTTAAAAGGCTTATTTTTGTCTTATACCAGAAGCCTAGTTCTAAATTCATACTTATTTAAGAATGAACTATTTATTCATATTTATTTAAGAATGAACTACTTGTATACTGAGGATTAACCCATTTCCATATTATAATACACTGTAAGATGAAAAAAGTAGGAGATAAGACTATATGTGCACTACAATTATACAAGAGAAAAAACATGCATATGAAAATAGCCTGGAAGGCAATAAAAATGATAATAGCTGTGTTGGAGTATGGGTGGTTTGTATTTTCTCTGTGTTTCAAACCTTTTATAATATATTACTTTTATAATTTAAAAAAGTACAGGCAGTGGATAGGAACATACCACTCACAAAAGAAATTCAACTAGGAAGCAAACACAGAAAACCACTCATGCTCACTAGTAAAGAAATATATATATATATATATATATATATATATATATATATATATATATATATATGAAACAGAGTCTCACTCAGTCACCCGGCGCCAGGCTGGAGTGCAGTGATGCGAGAGAGGCTCACTGCCACCTCCCCCGCCCGGGTTCT